>JAQJVL010009009.1:5000-17555 GCA_035578905.1 Stictocephala bisonia
AAAATTGTTTAATTTTTCTAAAATTGTAAAAATTTCTTTAAATTGTAAATTCTTTAAATTGCCTCCGGAAGATCTGGAACCAAAAGAAATAACCAGCTTTTAGTGACTTGAAACATTTTCCTTTTACTTACAAAGTTTTAAACAGAAATCAAAACACTCTAAAAATGTGTCACTAGAATAGTGACTTCAAACCAGAAACAAGTTTAACCACGCATGCTTGGTGGATCTTACCCTATCTACTAAAACCCTACTGAAAATCTCTAACTAAAGAAAATTTGTAAAAAATTACTTACGTAGCTGTCCTGGAGGTTTCAAATCCAAAATTGACCACAACAAAGCTCAACCGGCAAACACCCACTCACTCACACGCGAACTAAGAAAAATTGCCGCTACGGTAAAAGTAACACCGAAACGGTAAAGTCGCCGTGTACTCGAAAGAGAATCGAACGTGGTCACACTCAGGAAGATATCGCAGAACTACCGGAACGCTCGCAACCCCAACGGACTTACTCCACTTGACTCTAGAAGCTAAACCAACCAATAAGAACCCTCTAAACCAAGACATCTGAACAGGTAAGGGTCACCAAACATGTTAACTTCAGAAAACATGTCGCATGAAATTGACAGGAAATTAACAGACGAGAAAATACTGGTTATTTAACTATTTTATATGGGAAAAACTACTTTTTTTATTTGAAGGGGAAGATTCTGATTTTTTCTCAAAACTTGGAGAATTTATATCGAAAACATTTGTAAAACAAACCAAACTCCTAAACCTGTCAGTTCTTACAATATTTAACATTTTCTAAATACAATTTTCTAATTTAATTATAATGAAACAATTAACAATTGTTACATTATTTTCCCCCTTCAAAAAGAATTTTTTTTTTTAAACCCTATCTTCATAACATCTCTAAAAGGACTTGAGATTTTCTAACCTAACAAGAATTTTCCAAATCTACCCTAAATTTTTCTTTTCCAGATCTCCAAAAAAAGTTTTTCTCTCTTATACTACCATCTTACAAACTACTATTACACATTTAATTCATTTTCAACAGTCACTTGATAATAGGTCAAGAGCACGAGACCCCTGTTCATTGTTTACAGGCATTGTTGTCCATAGTCCATTGTCCTCACTCCAAACAGAAGAACGGGACAAGCAAGCATGCCCCCATCTCCCACAGGTGACTCTCCATCAGCTGACTGGGCCGATCAATACTAGACTGGTTTTCGTTGACCTTGGCTCCTCACTCCACTCCAGTCCTCCAGTGTTCCACATATGCAAAAGTTAACCAAAGTGACATTAGACAGTGTTGAAAAACAACTCTCTGTTGCGTGTTCTGTGTGATGCAGTGTAGAGTGGATCAGAGAGCTATTCAAAAGAATTCTTTTATCTATTTCCCCATTACAATGAAGTGCTTCAAAATGAGTGCTCAGTGTCGTTCCGTTTGGTCAAAACCAGGAGTTTCGCAGTCAATAAGTGCTGGGATACAAAAGAAGAAAGAAAAAAAATTGGGTGCGTAAGTCCACTCATATTAAAACAATTCACCAACAAGTCAAAATTCAAAATTGTTCTCCATTTCTGATCCCATTTGCTTCTCCTTTGAGTGTTGTGTTTGGTTTTGTTGTTATTTACAAACAATTGGAACAGGCTGGAAACTGGTATTGGATATACATTACAATTATAAACATATAATTTTTCAACTTACATTTTGTTTTAGAAGTTCAAAATTCTTTCTTGTACTATTTAACACACTTATAATATAACAAAAATACAAATACAGGTTATATTTCAAATACATAATATTCATGGATAATTAACTAAATCAATATATTTTACATAAACAAAATTTGTTTACTCTTTGCTTAATTTTATCCACCAAGCAATTTATTCGAACATAAGAAATTCATTAAACTTTTAAAATAATAACTTTGACAGTCTTAATCTAACAATTTTTATCCAACAATCTTAATCTAAAATTCTTAATCTACAATCATCAAATATTTACTTTGACATGACATTCTTTTGCTGAAAGTACATAATTAATATACTAATTTCACTTTTCTGAAAATGAATTATACCATGAGCATTAGTAATCCGTTATTTACAAACAGACATATAACATGTAAACAAAATTAGTCATTCATTATCAACTTCAATAATCAAATAATACATTTTAAATAAATTTCAAATATATCAAGTAACTTTGTTTACCCATTTATTTAATTACACAAATATTTTTTTTTTATGACCTGAAAATTATTAATTGCTGAAATCATACATGATCAATTAAAGTTCATAACCCCTTCATACATTACCAACTCATATTTACCACATTCAAGAATATCTTATTCACTTCTTTAGACCTTGACATCTTTTATGTGCACTCTTCGCACTTCTTTAGGATTGGACAGCCTCTGCACCAATATGCTCACTGGACTCAGCTGGGCTAGCACCTGGTATGGACCCTCATAGATGCAATGCAACTTCTCCTGGAATCCTCGGCTTTGGTCGGACTGCACCCGTGATCTAATGTAGACTTGCTCTCCGATGCGAAGTGGATTCCCTGCTTGTCCATTGTGTTGGTTGCGTTCTCTCATTCTTCGAAGGTTGTCCACTGCTTTCTCAAACTGCTTTAGTCGGTCTTCTTCACTGAGATTTCTCGCCACCAGGTCGTTCAAGCTCCACTTGTTGGTTAACGGATCGTTTTTGGCGTGATTAAACATTAATTCAAATCCACTAAATCCAGTAATTTCACATGTGTTATTGTTTATGGCTAAATTCAATTCACTGATTTCTTTGTCCCATTTATTTTGTTTATTATGTGCATAAATTTTTAATATGGCTTTCAAATTGCGTAAAAACCTTTCACTTTTGTTACCCTGGGGCTGATAGGGTATAGTCGTTTTATGAATGATTCCTTTTGTAAAGAAAAATTGTCGTAATTGTTGAAATTGAAAATAAGAGGCGTTATCTGACACTATTATTTTAGGCAGTGAGAACAAGCTGAAAATTCGATCATTTAACAATTCTTGAATCTTACTGGATCTAACTTCTTTCATGGGAAATAACCAATTAAATTTTGTGAAATCATCCACAACAATGAGCAAGTACTTGTTTTGTTTACTACTCCTAGTTAGTGGTCCAAATATATCCATATATAACTTTTCCATAGGCTGCTTCGAGTAACTTGATACTACAGGTCCTTTTAAATATTGATTTGTACTTTTACATTTTTTACACAATTCACACTTTTGCACTAACGTTTTTATATCTTCATGTAGTTTAGGCCTATAAAAGTACTGGTTTATTTTTCTAAAAGTGTTAGCTATTCCAGGATGTCCACCATAGGTTGACGTGTGATAATATTCAAAGACCATGTTTATTAATTCTTTGGGTAAATAAACCCTATCCTTACTTCGGTTGTTATATTTATACATTAAAACCCCATTTTTCAAAAAATATTTTTCATTGTTAGTGTTGTTTCTTATACTACATATAATTTCCATAATTTCCGGATCCTTATTCTGATATTCAGATAACTGTACACATGACATGGGAAAGTCAGTTATGTTACTTATAAACAGTCTATTGAGGCTATTTTGTTTGACAATAGCAGGTTCTACAGTGGGTGAAACATCGCTAATCTCTTCCTTATCTACTTCCATTGTTTGTACTACCGACTGATCATAACAATGAACTAAAATGTCTTCACTTGGAACTTCCTCTTCATTATTGCTAAATAATCTGCTTAGATAGTCTGCTAATACGTTATCTTTACCCTTAATTATTTCTACTTTGAACGGTAAACTCAGAATTATTTCACACCATCTTGCTAGTTTTCCTAATTTTCTACAATATGTTAAAATCCAAGCTAAGGCACTATTGTCACACCTCAACGTGAATGGCTTTACTTCCAAATAACTATAACATTTCTGTATTGAAGCTGTTACAGCTAAGCATTCCTTATGGTATAGACTCATTACTTTTTCATTTTGATTTAGTTTCTTAGAATAAAATGCTACTGGCTTAAGATCGGCTCCCTCATACTGTAATAAACATGCTCCAACCGCATTGTTACTGGCATCATTCAGTGTGTAGAATGAACTCTTTATCGTAATTAGGTATTTTATATACTGGTGGATTGCTAATTATTGTTTTTATTTTATCAAAACTTTCTTGACACTTGGAATTCCATTCAAATTAAACACTTTTCTTCCTTAATTCATTTAAAGGAGCTGTAAGTTCTGCATAATTCAGAATAAATTTAGCAAAATAACTGGACATTCCTACAAATCGACTTACAGCTTTGCTATTCGTAGGGGGTTTGGCACTTAAAATTGAACTGGTGCGCTCAGGATCTATTGTAACTTGATTATGGCTGATTAGATATCCTAAAAACATTATTTCTTTAAATATAAATTTTACTTTTTCTGGGTTAACAGTGAGATTCCATTTATTGAGTCTTTCAGTTACTTCTTTAATATGTTGTAAATGTTCATTTAATGTCTTGGAATAAATTATTAAATCGTCCACATAATTAATGACACACTTGAATTTCAGTCCCTCCAGTACTCTATTTAAATAACTGGATAACAAGGATGAGCCTAAATGAAGACCAAATGGAATGCGATTAAATTCAAAGCTTTCAAAGGGTGTACTAAAACTTGTTATTCTCTTACTTTCTTCCGATAATCTAATTTGGTGAAAACTGCTACATAAATCTAAGACTGTAAAATATTTTGCTCCTTCTAGGAAATGATGAATATTATGCAAGTCACCCAGTGGCGTGTTTACTTTCTCTATTTTCTTGTTTACTTCTGAATAATTAATAACTAGCCTATATTTGTCTTCACCCTTAGGTACTAAGAATGCAGGGCTATTGTATGGTGATTGGCTTGGTCTAATAATATTTTGTATAAGTAAATCATCTAAGATATTTTTCAAAATTTTCATCTTAGCCGGATTAACTGGATATGGTCTAATATTTACGGGTGTAGTATCATTCAATTTAATTGTATATTCATAATCTATTCCACTGCCTATTTTATTAGTGTAAACATTTGGATATTTTTCTATTAAATCAACTATTTCTCCCTTGACTTCAGTACAACCAATATTTACTTGTTTACTAACATTTTTTACATTAATTCTGATGTTAGCTAAACTGTGAATGAATTCAATTTTTACATTTGGCTTGAAGTTAAAATAACACTGGTTACTTTTCAAGTCTACTACCAACTCACTTTGTTTAATAAATTGACTCCCAATTATCATAGCATAACTTAATTGTTTACTTACTTGGACAAGTATTTTCCAAGTAAATTCTTTTATTTTTATTTTTAAATTACACTCCCCCAGTATCTTCATTTCACTTTGACTCGCTGTGCAGCACTTAATATCTGACCCCTTTAATTGTAATCTAGGACAACATGCTTTCAATTTTTTAAACCAATCTTCACTAATTACATTAATTGAACTTCCAGTATCAATTAATGCTTCCTGTTTCACTTTGTTGTTTACTATAACTTCAGCAGTTGGTAAAATGTTTAGACTGTGTACCATATTAGCTGTGTTATTGTTTACAGTCGAGTGAGTCATCTTGTCGTCTGCTGTATTGTTGTGTACGGGTTTGTTTTTGTTTACATTTTGCTGGATTTCTGGCTTCTGTGTTGTAAATTCCTTCCGTGTAAAACTCGTTCCGGGTTTATTGTATTTTACTGTGTTATATTGTTTATTGGGTGGTGTGAAAACTTTGTTGTACTGCTGTGTGTGCTTCTGTGTGTTCTTATTCTGAAAGCAATCCCTCGCTATGTGTCCATATTTATTACATATAAAACATGTTTTTCGATCTTCTACATTGTTTACAGCACGGCTACCCATATGCTTAGGTGGTATGTATGCTCTTACCTCTCTACGTTGTACATCGTTGTAACATACATTTTGTACTTGAATATACATGCTATCTAGGTCTGCATAGCTGGTAGGATTTCCCACAAATACTAATTTAGCTCTAGTTTCAGGATTTAATCCTAATTTAACAATGTCTACTACTTCTTCTTCGGTGTATCTAGTATTAAGTACCTCACTATAGATTTTCAATTCATTTATGTATACTTCTAATGGTTCCCCAGACCTCTGTGGACAGTTTACCATTGTTTTCTTTAAGTTTTCTCTCAGCCCCATTGGAACGAATTGTTTTAGAATAATTAGGTAAGTTTCACTTACAGTGTCCCTATCTTCTTTACACTTTAATATTTTACTGTACAAAGGACCGTTTGCATATCCCAAGATAATCTCTAAAATCTCACTGTCTTTTAATTTAGTTTCATTTTTCAAAGCTAACATATTTTTAATAAATTTGATCAACAAGCTAGCGTTTAACCCATCTGTTACCTCAAATCTATTTAGATAACGCTCTAGTGGATTAGGTAGGCGAGAATAATTCAACGTAACGTTTCGTTGACAGTTGAAATTATCTGCCATTTCTGGAGATGCGACTCCGTTCAAGGGTGCGCTTATCGATTGGCCCATTAAAACCGGTCTCTGAATTCCCCTTACCAAGCTTTGCTCAAACTTGTCTTCTATTTCACCGTTTCTAGTTATCTCCTGCTCTATGTTGTCCTTCTCTGTTAAATCAATGTTAATTTGTCCTACCATTTCCTTCAATGAATTTAAATTTTCCTCGAGGGATGACACTTTAGCTAAAGCGGCTTCATTACCTCCAAACAAACCTTTTAAACCCTTTAATCTCAATTCGTAATGAGCTAACTTAGCTTCAATACGGATTATATCACTTAAACATCTACTTTCCACAACACCCTCAACTCTTTCTTTCAGATTTTCTAAGTTCACTTTAATGTACTCATATTCCTCTCCACCTACTACATGGCCGGACAGGTAAGTTGTTCACAAGGTCAAAGTATTCCATTTGAGTCCCTCTGAGGACGATAACTGAGGCTTATTAAAATCGATCACAAAATATTTGTGCTTTTGACGTTCTTCTGTCGCAAGGTTGTGTTGTGAAACGTTCATTTGTATTGTATTCATTTATCTTGAGTGGGAGGGATTGTTGAATCGGACTTCGTAATTTTGGTGGGAAGCCTTGTTAAGTAATGTATACTGAGTGGAGGGAGGGTTTGTCGTCCGATCTCCAATATGTCGTAGCCGTGCCATTTAATGGTCGTTATAATTTAACTGTATTTGTATACTTTACATAATGTTTAGTTGTATAATCCATCTTTCTCGTTGGGAACATGTTTTGAATATGCTTACCACACGCGTGTTTACTGTTCACGCGTTCTGTTCATATTTGAGTAGTGATTGAGGGACCGACTCACCTGTAGATGTTCCAAAGAGTACCTTAAACTGACCCGTTTGAAAATCAAACTAGGAAAGATACAACAAAGACAACCGTGTAAAAGATGGTTCTATAGCTACCATAAAAAAAGATTCTGCAATAAAAGCCTTTTTGTAAAAAATAAATGTTCTATCACCCAATCTGTTATCCTGCACCTAAAAAAGAGTAATGAAATAAAAAATATAGAAACATAGAAAAATAAAAATTGTACAAGTTACGCGCACATGAGTGTGTAAACTTGTATGTATCGTGGGTGCCTCCCCGTATGTGTGAATGTGCGCATGCTGCTGGCCCATGCTCACGTTTGAAGCACTCTGTGTATAAGCGAATGTGTTTGAGATGTGTATAACACTAGAGTTCGTACGTGTATAACGCGTTAGTGAGAGCCTGCGATCTGTATGTTTCATTTATATTTTGGAGATTTTTAAAAATTATTTTCTTGCTTCGTCAAATTACATTACATTTCTTTATTTTCATGTTTAATTCATATTTATTTTTCATATGTTTTATTTCAATATTTACTAATTCACATTTATTTATTTACTTCTTCAAATAATAAACACTTGATGCATTGGTACATTTATATTAAGATAATTGAAAAAATTTGTGGTTGCATGAACGTCACCATCTCATACTTGAATGTCACAAAATTCAAGTGAACAGTGTTATCTGCATGCAGGAAATACTACCAAACGTTTCTCTAGAAAAACAAGTTATTCCTGCGTAGAATATTTTTAATTTCACTTTACAAATAGTAACTCAAAAAGACTTATATGTTACTAAACTTACTAACAAACGAATCCGTTAATATGTATGACTATTAAAAGTGACAAAAATATATTAAATATTCTCAATGTTATTTTAGTAAAAGGTTCTAGCATGGGTCTGGGCAGACTCACATATCCACGAGTAAATACTTTTCCTTACGAGTAAACACTTTTTTTATTCACCTTATTTCTAAGCAAATACTTTATTGACTAGTAATTAGTATGAGTATTTAGTTTTGTCTTGTTTTATTCACCTACTCGCAAGTATTTCCTTGTCACACCGAACGTAAAAGCTTTTACTCGTTTTTATTTACTTCAATCATTATATGATTATCTTTACGTCGACTACAACAAATATGATGGTCCTTTGTAGTCGACAGTACTTGTGTAACATGTATGATACTTGTATACCACGAACGACTCATAAATGAATAAGTCAACTTTATATCTACAGCATGTATGATGGTCCTTTGTAGTCGACTGTACTTGTGTAACATGTATGATACTTGTATACCACGAACGACTCATAAATAAATAAGTCAACTTTATTTCTACAACATGTATGAAGGTCATTTGTAGTCGACTGTACTTGTGTAAAACATGTATGATACTTGTATACCACGAACGACTCATAAATAAATAAGTCAACTTTATATCTACAGCATTTATGATGGTCCTTTGCAGTCGACTGTACTTGTGTAACATGTATGATACTTGTATACCACGAACGACTCATAAATGAATAAGTCAACTTTATATCTACAGCATGTATGATGGTCCTTTGTAGTCGACTGTACTTGTGTAACATGTATGATACTTGTATACCACGAACGACTCATAAATGAATAAGTCAACTTTATATCTACAACATGTATGAAGGTCATTTGTAGTCGACTGTACTTGTGTAACATGTATGATACTTGTATACCACGAACGACTCGTACATACATAAGTCAACTTTATATCTACAACATGTATGATGGTCCTTTGTAGTCGACTGTACTTGTGTAACATGTATGATATTTGTATACTACGAACGACTCATAAATGAATAAGTCAACTTTATTTCTACAACATGTATGAAGGTCATTTGTAGTCGACTGTACTTGTGTAACATGTATGATACTTGTATACCACGAACGACTCATAAATAAATAAGTCAACTTTATATCTACAGCATTTATGATGGTCCTTTGCAGTCGACTGTACTTGTGTAACATGTATGATACTTGTATACCACGAACGACTCATAAATGAATAAGTCAACTTTATATCTACAGCATGTATGATGGTCCTTTGTAGTCGACTGTACCTGTGTAACATGTATGATACTTGTATACCACGAACGACTCATAAATAAGTCAATTTTATTTCTACAACATGTACGAAGGTCATTTGTAGTCGACTGTACTTGTGTAACATGTTTGATTCTTGTATACCACAAACGACTCATAATTAAATAAGTCAACTTATATCTACAACATGTATGATGGTCCTTTGTAGTCGACTGTACTTGTGTAACATGTATGATACTTGTATACCACGAACGACTCGTAAATAAATAAGTCAATTTCATTTCTACAACATGTACGAAGGTCATTTGTAGTCGACTGTACGTGTGTAACATTTATGATACTTGTGTACCACGAACGACTCATAAATAAATAAGTCAACTTTTTTCTACAACATGTATGATGGTCCTTTGTAGTCGACTGTACTTGTGTAACATGTATGATACTTGTATACTACGAACGACTCATAAATGAATAAGTCAACTTTATATCTACAGCATGTATGGTGGTCCTTTGTAGTCGATTGTACTTGTGTAACATTTATGATACTTGTATACCACGAACGACTCATAAATAAATAAGTCAACTTTATTTCTACAACATGTATGAAGGTCATTTGTAGTCGACTGTACTTGTGTAACATGTATGATACTTGTGTACCACGAACGACTCATAAACGAATAAGTCAACTTTTTTCTACAACATGTATGATGGTCCTTTGTAGTCGACTGTACTTGTGTAACATGTATGATACTTGTGTACCACGAACGACTCATAAATGAATAAGTCAACTTTTTTCTACAACATGTATGATGGTCCTTTGTAGTCGACTGTACTTTTGTATCATGTATGGTACTTGTATACTACGAATGAGTCATAAATAAATAAGTCAACTTTATATCTACAGCATGTATGATATTCCTTTGTAGTCGACTGTACTTTTTTAACATGTATGATACTTGTATACCACGAACGACTCATAAATGAATAAGTCAACCTTTTTCTACAACATGTGTGATGGTCTTTTGTAGTCGACTGTACGTGTGTAACATGTATGATACTTGTGTACCACGAACGACTCTTAAATGAATAAGTCAACTCTTTTTACAACATGTTTGATGGTCCTTTGTAGTCGACTGTACTTGTGTAACATGTATGATACTTGTGTACCACGAACGACCCATAAATAAATAAGTCAACTTTTTTCTACAACATGTATGATGGTCCTTTGTAGTCGACTGTACTTGTGTAACATGTATGATACTTGTGTACCATGAACGACTCTTAAATGAATAAGTCAACTTTTTTCTACAACATGTATGATGATGGTCTTTTGTAGTCGACTGTACTTCTGTCACCATATGAAACGGTCTCTTTATCCTACACCATAAATCTACGTTACCTAACGCTGTGGTGTTTCTTACACCATAATTGGTCTTTTATTTAACATACTTTAAAAAATAATAAGGAATATAATATGTCCTTTATGCTTTGTTTTAAATATTCAAAGGCAGCGTGTTAACTGAGATTCAGTTCCACCAAGTCGGTACCAACACCCTTTGTGTAGTGTATGAGAAATGCTGCAAAACAACCCCATTGTCCTGGTTCCATTAGGTAAAAAAGCAAATAGAAAAACCCTCTTGTTTGTTTTGCTTGCGTTCTCTCGCATTGCTCATTAAATAAAGTTGTAATGACTAATACGGGTCTTTACATACAGTCCTGTTACCTGTAATTTCTCTAATTTTATTAACGTTCATTTACCAAAGTAATATTTTATAAGTATTTTAAACAGTAAGTGACAAAATTATCTCACTTTTCAACAGTTAAGGTCACTTGACGCTTCTTCGTGTGAGTGTTGATAGCACCAATGAAATATAGGATACATTAAAAATTATAGAACGTTTTGCATGAGATTACTTGAACAAAATTATTAATAAAAATGATAACATTGACTTGTTAAGTTGCAAACTTGTTGTTAAAAGATAAATCAACGCTCATTTAAAATTATAATGTGTAGAATAATTAATGAAGTTTAATTTAGTTAAACAAATTACGAAAAGTGACTAAATTTCCTTAAAATTTTTTCGATTGGAAAACTTTTACTATGTAAATAATTTTTTATCTAAATATCAATATAATTTGAATCGTAAACAACATAAAATTCTGAGAAACGTTTAATTATATCCACACAAAATAAATAATTATTATATTTTTTAGCATAATACATTAGAGAATTTTAATTTCCTTATAACAATTTAATATCATGGCAGAT
This sequence comes from Stictocephala bisonia, assembly GCA_035578905.1. NCBI lineage: Eukaryota > Metazoa > Arthropoda > Insecta > Hemiptera > Membracidae > Stictocephala > Stictocephala bisonia. The sequence goes on from JAQJVL010009009.1 coordinate 16,693, forward strand.
TTGTCATAGGCATGGAGTGAGATTAAAAAAAAGAACTAATAAAATAAAATAAAACCAGAAAATATAGTTTAAAAGCCCTGTGCATATATGTTCGAAATTACGGGACTCCCTCTGCAGTGCACAACATCATGTGATATTGAAATAGAATACAAATTAGAATGATTTAAGTGAATACAATACTAATTTGTGAATATACTTAGTATAGATCTCAAATTAGTATTACTCTTAGTATGAGTACTAATATATTAGTAATAGTACATAATATATCTGTATATAATATGCATAATTATATACATAACTAGCTGAACCCGGCGGACGTTGTCTCGCCTTTCATTTTCATAAAAAGTAAACTGCAAAACAAATAATTATTTATTTTTTATTTTCACGTTTCACCACATGTTTTAATTACCGAGGAAAAAAGGTTAACACCAAATACAGATCACCTGATCAAGTAAAAGTAGTGTGTGCTACACTCTCAAGGTGAAATGTAGAACTACAATAAATCAAAACATATACAGTACTGTTGTTGTGAGAACTTCAATCTGCTTATGGCATGTGAAACTACATTAAACCACACAGTCATATGTTTTTTGTAAACAATTCAGATTCTCCATTTGAATAACATGGGGTCTTTAGGAGCCCGTGGGGCGGGACCCTGTGGACGGATCTGTATCAAACATCACAGAAACCATCTCGGGAGTATACAGGACAACATCCTAAAGTTTCATGCCGATCGGTTGGGTGGTTTGGCAGCGCATAAACTTCAAACATATATATATATACAACATATATATACAAACATCCTCTTTTATAAATGTAGATATATAATTATCAGACGTCAACAACATAGGAATGCCAATGTT
>JAQJVL010009010.1:0-17553 GCA_035578905.1 Stictocephala bisonia
AAAAAGAATGTTGAAATTGCATTAGATGTTAATATTAATAATCCAGTTCAAGTACAAGAGGTAAGCAGCACTACATCTTCTGATGCTGAAGCTTTTCTGATGTCATTGTTGGGTTATGACTAGGTTCTGCTAATCTTCAACAGTGATCATGTCACTTACAATAAAAGAGGTTAATTATAACACTGTTCATTTATCAACTCCACAAGATCTCCATGTTTTTACTGATGAGTTGAAAGATATTTTATCGACTGGTTACACTGTATCTTTAGAAGTGAATGCAACAAGCATCGAAACCACCACCACAACTACCATAGACTCTCGGCTGGACTTGCACTATGTACCGACAAAGAAGATCACCAACTGAAGAAGATGAAACAAAACAAGGAGAGTTGACAACTTAAGGATAGAACACATTTTTGTAAATAATTAAAAATATGTTTGTAACACTGAAAAATAAAACAAAAACAGTAATAACTAAGATCTTGTACGATTTTCATTCGATTGCATTCATTCACTTCTTTTACTTCGATTTATAAAAATGGAATAAAAAGAACTGAATGGTTACAATCGTGTGCAAATCGTACAAGATCTTTTTTAAAACACATTTTGAATGACCTTGAAACTCATGACGTCACTGTCCCTGTCATCAGCTGACGTCACAAGCTAACGTCACTCGTCTCCTCTTTTCCCTTTAACTTTGACAGCTCACCGGAAGTCGTAAATCACTTTTATCGATTGGGGTAGCAGCCCCCTTCGCTCACTACTGTTGACGAAAGAGGACTTAGGGTTGACCCTGAGAAGGTGGAAGCAATTATAAAGATACCATTGCCAAGGAGCGTCAAAGAAGTGAGGCAGTTTGTAGGTACAGCAAGTTGGTACCGCCGCTTTATCCCAGACTTTTCAACCAAACTGTATCCATTGACCAGCATGTTAAAGAAAGGAAAGAAATTTTGTTGGTCTGAAGAATGCCATGAAGCTTTTGAGTATATAAGAAGCTGTCTTATAAAATCACCGATCCTTTCTTGTCCCAACTTTGACAAGCCTTTCACCATAGCATGTGATGCATCCGGAGTAGGTTTAGGTGCGGTCCTCACCCAGGAATCAGACAAAGGAGAAGTGGTCATAGCTTACGCTAGAAGGACTCTTACAAGAGGTGAACAAAAATTCTCGGCCACAGAACGAGAATGTTTAGCGGTCATTTGGGCCATTGAACGATTTCGCCCTTATGTGGAGGCAACAAATTTTACAGTGATCACGGATCATTATAGCTTGCTTTGGTTATTTAATCTTAAAGATCCACAGGGACGTTTGGCAAGATGGGCATTACGACTACAGCCCTATGATTTCAAATTGGTTCATAGGAAAGGGAAAGAACATGTCGTTCCCGACATGTTATCCAGACTACCTCACGGAGAGGAAGATGTTCAAGTAGACCCAGTTTGTCAAATTGATCAAGGGGATGAAATACAAGATAAATGGTACAGGAAAATGGTCAATACAGTACAGGAGACCCCGGACAAGTACTCGCTTTGGAGAGTTGAGAAGGGAGTTCTGTGGAAGCTTGTGTTAGACAAAGGTGATACCGGGGATGAAGGAACCTGCTGGAAAGAAGTGGTGCCGAAGGAGAGAAGATTGAAGTTGCTTCAAGATAACCATGATGCTACAACAGCGGGCCATCTGGGAGTCTACAAGACTTTCAAGAGGATTCAACGTCTGTTCTACTGGCCAAAGATGAGGCAGGACATAGCCAAATATATCAAGAACTGTCAGATTTGCCAAAGAACTAAGTACGATCAAGACAAACTTTCTGGATTCCTTGGAAATCGAAGAGGTGCAGACCAACCTTGGATAACGCTGAGCGCTGATCTCATGGGACCTTTCCCAAGATCATCTAAAGGATTCAAGTACCTTTTAGTAGTTGTAGACAGCTTTACCAAATTTACACTTCTATTTCCTCTGAGAGCTGCTACTTCATCAATTGTCGCCCGCCATCTTGTTGATGATGTATTCATGGTTTATGGCATCCCGCAATACCTGATTTGCGACAATGGTTCGGAATTCATTGGCTCAACTGTTAGGAAGGTATGTGAAGAATATCAAACCAAACTTTTGCTGAATGCAAGTAGACACCCACAGGAAAATCCCACTGAGAGGATGAACAGGACCATCATCACCATGCTTAGAGCTTATATAAAAGACAACCACAGGTTATGGGACCAAAACTTGAGCAAACTTGGATTCGCTTTGCGGTCGGCCGTAAGTGAAAGCACTGGGTACACACCATCATACCTCACTTTTGGTAGGGAGCTAAATGCTACCGGTCAGTTATACAGCCTGCTTAAGCTTGTGAAGAAGTACCCGAATCCCGAGATACATCAGCACATGTATCGAACCTTCAAAATTTAGCAAATATTTACAAGTATGTGAAAACCAACACGGAGAAGTCTCACGCTAAAAATGAAAAACATTACAATTTGCGAAGACAGGAAGCGACTTTCAAGGTTGGAGACCAGGTTCTAAAAAGGAACTTTACGCAGTCCAATGCAGCTAACTTTTTCACTTCAAAATTAGCGCCACGCTATGTTGGACCTTTCAAGATAACATCGAAGCTATCACCTACTGTCTACCAACTGGAAGACCCAGGAGGGAAGTCCATTGGAAACTGGCATGTTTCTGACCTCAAAAGATACGTGGATGGAGAAAAGTTTGGGAAAATTTCCTTCAGTTCGGGGGTGTTGTGACGCCTGGGTTTACTTACGCTAGTCGATTTGGGACTGATCACCCCAATTATTATCAAAACCCTGCAGATTGCTAGCACTGACAGGGGTCGGCATTAAAGATACTCTAGTGCGTTGCAAATTGCCTACTTCTAACTGTGGGCGTTTTCAAAATGCCAGGTTGAACATAAAACTCGCCAATAAATTCTAAAAATTTAAAGAAATGTTCCCAAAATGCTACAGATAGTTATTTATATTATCAGAGTGGTAATTACACTTAAAGTAAGGGCCTAAGTATAATTGTCAAAATCTAAATTCATATATTTTGATGCCGCATACGGAACAAGCAGTTTGGTCAGGTGATTTGAGTTTGTCCAGTTGCCCATCCTTGTCTGACAACTTGAACTTTGAGCGAGGCCATATCGGTCGAACTTTCTCGGCGCTATCTTGTTGGAGGACAGAACGCTTCAAGACTGCGGTGACGGCACGGAAACTTGAGTCTGCTCATCGTCTGGGAACCCTCGGATCTCCATTGGAGGATTTTATTACACTTTACTGTGTGAAGAGGTATGGCAACAGACTTAACTGTTTGATAATTAGTCAATTCACTTTCATTTAAAAACTATTTCATCTTGCCTCATATTTAAAACGAAATTTTATTACCTTAAATTAATTCTACCCAGGCTAGTGCCTATAGAAATGTATAAATTTAAATGAGAGCATAAATGTATAAGCATAAATGAAAATGTATAAGTATGCAAGAGTATAAAGTATAAACGAGAATTTAGAATTCAATTTAACAAATATAAATTCACGTAGAATCTTGGTTACTTCAAAAGTAATCCTCTCGCAAGTTAATGTTTGCAGGATTGAGATTGAAACATGTTATTTAATGTCAGGTAAATGTTAACGTAGCAAATATATATATTGTTATGTGATTTGTATGGTTATTTATTACATTAATTGTTATACGTAGAGTGTGTCACTAAATATTTTGTACAGCTGAATTCTATTGTGAAAGGATTTATCCTATCGCAACCAGTTAATGTTAATCCTGTCCGCCATTATGCCGCTCATGGTTAAATCTAGTCACCAGAGCCAGGACAGCTGAAATCTCGCTAGCTGTGGCTTAACCAATTGTTTACCACAGCAGATCACCTGATTCATTTAACTGATGCTATATTTTATAAAAATATTATTTCTGTTCAAGAAACTAATTATTGTTATATTACTGCTTAATAAATGTAATACAATTGTATTACGATTATTTCATAGAGTTTAGGATCTCAGATAAATGTAAATGTGAGAGTATTATAGTAAATATTGTAGTTAGTAAAATTTATTTAAATGTCAAACTTTTAAACTAATGTATTGGTTCAGTAGTTATGAACAGAAAACTAAATATTGGAATTGGACAAAATATATGTAGAAGATGTATAAAGATTATAACTATAATTCATGTTTAGTTTGACGTAGACATTGTTTACAAATGCATAAAATACTATTTTATGAACAGATTGTTATGTTGCAAGGGAAGGTATTTCCTGCTGAGTGAGCACAATAGTATTTTCAGCTATTAAAACTTTGTTTGTTTGTACTCGGGAAGTGAATTAGAAATCTGTCGCATACTTCAAATTATTCAAATGAGTAGTTATGTCCATTTCTTACGGAAGTCAAATCCAAATAACTTACTGAATAACCATGACATTCTTGACTAATAATATTCCATCATAATATTCTGAGTAACTTCCTTGATAATTCTATGCTAATTGAATGAATATATATAATTTGATTAATAGCCTAAAATCATATTTAAAATTTTGAAACTTTAAACTTAACATTTTGTGTAAAGATCATTGTATTTGGTGCTGCCATTTGTTTATTATGTTATTGTTTTAGTGTGATTATATAATTTGATTGATATCTAATTAATTAGGAAACTAGCATACTACACATTGGGTATTATAGGGTTCTTTCGTTTGGGTGTGCTGCCACTACGGACCATTCTGACATTTGTGCTAATCTGACATTTGACATATTCGCTGGAGCGCTCTCTTACATTGGACCCCAGGGTTTGGGATTCCCGAACCAGGACGGTGAAGCCTACGCTGCAACACCTTGCTATTTGAGCGAGCCACTTCCGTTCCACTGTGCGGGTACTGGCTGGTATTTGAACTTCACTTTGGTGAGTGACTTTTTAATAGAACCTATTTCCAAATTAGAACTTATTGCGGAACACTCAGTGCTACAGCTGCGTCCAAGTGCGATAGTGGAAACTTCCAAAGACTCTCTCTCCATTTAAGAGAAAATATGTATTAGTGTTATTTGTTGTGATAGGAGTCCTTATTAATTAGTGGGAAATATTCAGTATCTTTTATGATCTTGTAATTAATGTTATCTTGTAGGGAATATTTATGTTATGTGTTCTGGCCAGAAATTTTATGTTCAAACTTATACAGATCAGGATCTTAGATTATAAATAGAAATATACAGAATTAGTTGAAATCAGGTGACCTTAGTATATGTTATAAAGGTAATAAAATTTCTAGTTCTCATAATTGAAGCATCTAACTTCTTTTACCAGAGACGAATCTGACTTACCAATTAATTTCTTTGTTCTTAATTCGTGGGTTGGTGTTATTCAAGAGCACATAGATTGTTTGATACCTTCAAAATTTTATTCTCCAATTTATTTTTTTTATTTACAATTTCAAGAAATTTTTGAGTTACTAAATTGCCATACCAAGTGCTACTAGGAAAGTTTGGACTTATGCCTCCAGCCCACAATACCTGCCACAATAGAACCTCCCCAACACCCTGAGCTTGCCTGGCGCGGCCGAAAGGTTACAACAATATCGACTTTTACTAAGTATTGTTTGTTGGTCCTAAATACAAGTAGTGTACAGTACTCAGTTTGTTAGTCAGACATGTAGCGTTATTCATCAACGTTACGTACAATACTGACTTTTACTAAGTATTGTTTGTCGGTCCTAAATACAAGTATTGTACAGTACTCAGTTAGTTAGTCAGACATGTAGAGTTATTCATCAACGTTATGTACAGTACCGACTTTTACTAAGTATTGTTTGTCGGTCCTAAATACAAGTAGTGTACAGTACTCAGTTAGTTAGTCAGACATGTAGAGTTATTCATCAACGTTATGTACAATACTGACTTTTACTAAGTATTGTTTGTCGGTCCTAAATACAAGTAGTGTACAGTACTCAGTTAGTTAGTCAGACATGTAGAGTTATTCATCAACGTTATGTACAATACCGACTTTTACTAAGTATTGTTTGTCGGTCATAAATACAAGTAGTGTACAGTACTCAGTTAGTTAGTCAGACATGTAGAGTTATTCATCAACGTTATGTACAATACCGACTTTTACTAAGTATTGTTTGTCGGTCATAAATACAGGTAGTGTACAGTACTCAGTTAGTTAGTCAGACATGTAGAGTTATTCATCAACGTTATGTACAATACCGACTTTTACTAAGTATTGTTTATCGGTCATAAATACAAGTAGTGTACGGTACTCAGTTAGTTAGTCAGACATGTAGAGTTATTCATCAACGTTATGTACAATATGGACTTTTACTAAGTATTGTTTGTCGGTCCTAAATACAAGTAGTGTACAGTACTCAGTTAGTTAGTCAGACATGTAGAGTTATTCATCAACGTTATGTACAATACCGACTTTTACTAAGTATTGTTTGTCGGTCATAAATACAGGTAGTGTACAGTACTTAGTTAGTTAGTCAGACATGTAGAGTTATTCATCAACGTTATGTAAAATACCGACTTTTACTAAGTATTGTTTGTCGGTCCTAAATACAAGTAGTGTACAGTACTCAGTTAGTTAGTCAGACATGTAGAGTTATTCATCAACGTTATGTACAATACCGACTTTTACTAAGTATTGTTTGTCGGTCATAAATACAAGTAGTGTACGGTACTCAGTTAGTTAGTCAGACATGTAGAGTTATTCATCAACGTTATGTACAATACCGACTTTTACTAAGTATTGTTTGTCGGTCCTAAATACAAGTAGTGTACAGTACTCAGTTAGTTAGTCAGACATGTAGAGTTATTCATCAACGTTATGTACAATACCGACTTTTACTAAGTATTGTTTGTCAGTCCTAATTACAAGTAGGGACATTTTTAATAAATTTCTTTAAACTTTTAAATAAAAAATTTTAAAATTCAAAATTGTAATACATTTTTTAAATTCTTTAAAATACTCTAATTGTTCTAAAATTGTTTAAAATTGCATAAATTGCTTTAAAATTTCCTCCGGGAGATCTGGAACCAAAAACAATATCCAGCTTTTAGTGACTTGAAACATTTTTCCTTTTACTTACAAAGTTTAAAAAGCAAAACTAAGAAAATCAAAACACTCTACAAGTTTGTCACTAGAAGAGTGACTTCAAACAAGTTTAACCGTGCATGCTTGGTGGATCTTACCCTATCTACTAAAACCATACTGAAAATCTCTAACTAAAGAAAACTTTTTAAAAATTATTTACGTAGCTGTCCTGGAGGTTTCAAATCCAAAAGTGACCACAGCAAAGCTCGACCGACATTCAACCACTCATTCACACGCGAACTACGGGAAAATTGCTGCAACGGTAAAGAACACTAAAACGGTATAAGTCGCCTTGTACTCGAAAGGATCACACGTGGTCACACTGAGAAAGTTATCGTAGAACTGCTCGAACGCCCTCAACCCTTCCACCAACGGACTTACCCCTACTTGACCCTAGAAGCTAAACCAACCAATTTGACCAGGACGTTTGAACATCTAAGGCTCATCAAATATGTTGCCTTCAGAAAACATGTCGCATGAAATTGACAGGAAATTAACAGACGTGAAAATACTGGTTATTTAACTACAATTTTAAATGGGAAAAAACTACTTTTTTACTTGAAAGGGGAAGATTCTAAATTTTTCTCAAAACTTGGAGAACTTATATCGAAAACTTTTAAAAAGAAAACAAACTCCTAAACCTCTCAGTTCTTACAAAATTTAACATTTACTAAATAAAATTTTTCAAATTTAATTATAATGCAACAATTAACAATTGTTACAAAAGTCACACCCAATGTTACTAGGTACGTTTAATGTGGGTTACAATTGAGAGAATCAATTACCAATAACCTCGCCGATTTCATTATTTATGATCAATAAATATAATTTTATTTTTATTAAATTTAAATGGGCATACAGTATATATCTACCATGAAGATAACATTTCCTCAGCGAAGCGTCCACACACAAAGAACGAGTGATGAACTTCCCCACTCGGTCTAGATACTTCCTGAATTATCCGTGACCCACAAGCAGCAGGCATAGGTGGAAGTAAACCTCTCCATTGCTTCGGCTGATCCAGGCCTCTAGATCACCGATGAGGCGATGGGTCCACCGCCTACTAGTGCTCTCATTCCACCTTTTCTGCCAAGCTCGCAGAATATCCGCCCTGGCCTCTACCCCTGTTTCTTTTCTGCCTCGCTCCAGTGCCTGGCGAAAGATGGCCAGTCTCTCAAAGGCGAGTAAATCAAGAGTAATGATTCCCGCATCAACCATCACTACCGAACCCCCAACAGTACAGTAGGCGCAGACGACCCTAACCGCGACCCTTCGTTGCACTGCCAGCACGCACCTACTATACCTCCTCATCTTCGTTGCACCTGCCTAGGCCTCCGCATCGTGCAGAAAAATGACATTTACGGTGGATATGACGAGTTTTCTTTCGCTTGACCTAGAGCCACCAACATTTCCCATTAATCTGCTAAGCTACGTGACCACCTTTGCTACCTTTTCACACACTGCCTCAAAGTTTTCCCATAAACGGAGACGACAGTAGTGAGCACCACTCCCTGTACTTCGCTGTTGTCTCTGTCCGGATCTCGACGGGCCCTAAAGTAAATGGGGTAACTTAAGTTGAAGGGACTCTCCATCGATCTTGGTCTTGGCAATTTGCATCTCAAGTCCCTGGCTCTACATCCAGCCCGGAGCATCACCTGATTCAAACGGAGCTGTGTTAATGGTGTATGTCATCAGTGTTGCCTAACAGGAACACATCATGAAGTAATTGAAAGTGAAGCGAGCCGTCGTAGGAGATGTTCTACAGTTTAGGAACAATAATCGATCCCTATGCCGCTCAGGTGGTGACCTCCTTAGTTATACTGCCTTATTTAGTCTCGTACAAAGGCTGGCGGTCCTTCCGGTAATCCTTCCCAACGACGAGGAGATAGTGGGGCACTCTGAAGGTCCGTTGCAACGCCTCTAGCATGTCTACCCATTAGCCGAGTTAGATTAGATTGTTAAGGGTAACTAGCAGCACAATAGGCGAAACCTGATGGGAAGCTGCGTCAGATCGGTTAACGGCGTCTTTTACCTCCCTGATTGCTGTTTAAGTTGAATGTCCTTTGCAAAAGCTACTGTATGCTGCCAATGAGACAAACCACACACAAGTTTGACAGCAGCGAGCAATCTTGGCTTTAGTAATCTCTCCAGAAGTTTACCCGCCATATGAAGGATACACAGTGGACTTTACGCCAACCGTGACTCTGGATTGCCCATACCCATACTAAATCTAAACTTTAAAATAAATGTATTATATGTATAAATTTATTTGCATATTAGAAGGTATTCCAAAACATTTTAAAACATTCGTTTAAAAAATTATAAGTTTGGTGTTAAAATATTTGTTTCAATTGATACTTTTTACGTCTTACCTTCAAAATATCTTCAATCAATGACCACTACTTTTTATTAATACATAGATTAATCTATATTTACGTATTTGTTGTTAAACTAAGGAGAGTACTTTTTGAAAAATTTGTATTCAAATTTCACAAACCATATTTTGGTTCTTAGTAACAAAGTACATATTTTTGGTGTAAAACATTGTTAAATATTACAAAAAAGTACTTCTGAATTACATCTTTGTACATTCCCCTACAAAAAGGGAGGTACCTATTTTTCATTAGTCAAAGGACGACTATAATCATGTTAAAATGTGTATATGTGGTAGTGCCTCTCACCCACATATTTAGGGAAATGTACAAATACAGTGATCCTTTAGGTATGTGAGTAAAAAATACATAAACGTAATATAATTTAAATTATGTGCAATATTATATAGTTTTTATGTAGGTAATATTTAATGCACTTGTATTAAACTATAAAAGTGGTTTGAAATTACTAAATTATACTACTAGTGTACTAAAATTATGTCAGTTCCAAAGAGTTGTTATCTATTGAAGGTTTTATATTATTATGCCTTTTCACTCTCCGCCCTCACAGCGATTGAAACTTCGCTGTTTGTAGGTAGGTCGTTGAACAACCACGACCGTAACACTACTGATCCAGTATGTTATAATCAAATTTAGATAAAAGATGAGGATAAATTATAATTACAAAGTCTCGTTCATAATTTAGAAATAGGGCGCACCGAATTGGTGTTTGTGAAAACGGATATTAGCAGAGTTAGCTTCCGTGGCCATTGTAATTCCTCATTGGATTACTTATTTATTGTTGTCAAGTAGTGGCTTCGTGCCTATCTACATCTGAAGAGACTAGAATGAAGTCGAAACAACAGTACACACTTCCGCCCTGAAAGATGGGTCGGTCGTATACGATTATAACGTACTGGATCAGTAGTGTTACGGTCGTGGTTGTTCAACGACCTACCTACAAACAGCGAAGTTTCAATCGCTGTGAGGGCGGAGAGTGAAAAGGCATAATAATATAAAACCTTCAATAATTAACAGCCTCTCCCAATAACATCAAATACCATAGTCAGTTGTTATCTCCTAGATTATTAATTCTTCTGTTTGAAATCATAATTTATTTAGGTTTATAATATAAACAGGAAAAGGATAGTCATGTAAAGTGTATATAATAAAACAATATTTATGGTAGCTATTTTGAAGTAACAATGAGTGCTAATAGAATGTTATAATTATGTAATTTATTATATTTTAATAATAAATTTAAAACAATTATATACCACTTGATAAATAAAGAATGTAGGGAAAAATGGAAAGATTTTTAGCAATAATTTAATTAATATTTATAATAGGCAAATTGAGAAATAATAAGTCAAATAATATATTGTCAAGCTGAAAAATGTCTCTGATTGGTAATTATTCCGCCAAAATAACAAGGTCTTAACACAACATTTTTTTTCAGCTTTAACGGGTTAAGTTCTGTTCTAGATGGCAGTTTTCTTATTTTACGTTAATTTTTTTTTATTTTACAGCAAGTTGGTTTTTGTTGGTGTTTCTTTTCCTACAGTATTATAATTATTAGACTTTGTAGTTTTGTATATCTTTTAAATTTATCAACCACAAATTATATTTAAAACTCAAATATAAAATAAACTTAATACTTTTCTGCATATAAATTGACTTTTTAGTTTTATAGTTTTAGTTAAATGTGCCATATTTAACTGTCTCATGACTATAAATTTTTGTAAAGATTGTTATTAAAAAAAAAACCCCTTGTTTAAAAAGTAGATGTTTTGTTACGAATACCCATAAAAAATACTTGCAAATGTAACGAGTAATCTGAAACAAGCTGTAATAATATTTTGTTCTGTGGAACATTTACTGGCAAACAACCTGACGTATTGTTTAGGTTGGTTGGTTTCCGCAGCCAATTAGCTGGGTAATTATTTCGCCAACACTAACGAGGTGTTAAAACACCATTTTCTTTCTAACTTTAACAGTTTAGGTTATTTCACAGCTGACAGTTTTCTTATTTTCCCGGAAAATTGATTTCCCATAGGAGTACCTTCGACCTTTTGCTATGCAAGGAAAGGTTTTTTACATTTAAACCATTGATATATTATATTAACACAATTTTAATACAAAAATAGGAGGAAAGTTTTGTCGGAGGAAATGAATTTGTCTAAACACTTAAAACATTGGCGCTGGACATCGTAGTACATATAATAATAAGTGGGCCTTTAAAGTCACACCCAATGATACTAGGTACGTTTAATGTGGGTTAGGATTGAGATAATCTAATACCAATAACCTCGCCTAATGCATTATTTATGATCAATATAAATATTTAAATTTTTATTAAATATTAATGGGCATACAACATATATCTACCGTGACAATAACATTTCCTCAGCGAAGCGCCCACACACAAAGAACGAGTGATGAACTTCCCCATTTGGTCTAGATACTTCCTGAATTATCCGTGACCCACAAGCAGCAGGCATAGGTGGAAGTGAACCTCTCCATAGCTTTGGCTGATCCAGGCCTCTAGATCGCCGATGAGGCCACCGCCTACTAGTGCTCTCATTCCACCTTTTCTGCCAAGCTCGCAGAATATCCACCCTGGCCTCTACCACCGTTTCTTTTCTGCCTCGCTCCAGTGCCTGGCGAAAGATGGCCAGTCTCTCAAAGGCGAGTAAATCAAGAGTAATGATTCCCGCATCAACCATCACTACCGAACCCCCAACAGTACAGTAGGCGCAGACGACCCTAACCGCGACCCTTCGTTGCACTGCCAGCACGCACCTACTATACCTCCTCATCTTCGTTGCACCTGCCTAGGCCTCCGCACCGTGCAGAAAAATGACATTTACGGTGGATATGACGAGTTTTCTTTCGCTTGACCTAGAGCCACCAACATTTCCCATTAATCTGCTAAGCTACGTGACCACCTTTGCTACCTTTTCGCACACTGCCTCAAAGTTTTACCATAAACGGAGACGACAGTAGTGAGCACCACTCCCTGTACTTCGCTGTTGTCTCTGTCCGGATCTCGACGAGCCCTAAAGTAAATGGGGTAACTTAAGTTGAAAGGACTCTCCGTCGATCTTAGTCTTGGCAATTTGCATCTCAAGTCCCTGGCTCTACATCCAGCCCGGAGCATCACCTGATTCAAACGGAGCTGTGTTAATGGTGTATGTCATCAGTGTAGCCTAACAGGAACACATCATGAAGTAATTGAAAGTGAAGCGAGCCGTCGTAGGAGATGTTCTACAGTTTAGGAACAATAATTGAGCCCTATGCCACTCAGGTGGTGACCTCCTTAGTTATACTGCCTTATTCAGTCTCGTACAAAGGCCGGCGGTCCTTCCGGTAATCCTTCACAACGACGAGGAGATAGTGGGGCACCCTGAAGGTCCGTTGCAACGCCTCTAGTATGTCTACCCATTAGCCGAGTTAGACGCGTTATTGACGTTAAGGGTAACCAGCAGCACAATAGGCGAAACCTGATGGGAAGCTGCGTCAGATTGGTTAACGGCGTCTTTTACCTCCCTGATAGCTGTTTAAGTTGAATGTCCTTTGCAAAAGCTACTGTATGCTGCCAATGAGTAAAGCTACCGGCAAGTTTGACAGCAGCGAGCAATCTTGGCTTTAGTAATCTCTCCAGAAGTTTACCCGCCATGTGAAGGATACACAGTGGACTTTACGCCAACCGTGACTCAGGATTGCCCTTACCCATACTAAATCTAAACTTTAAAATAAATGTATTATAAATTATTGTATAAATTTACTTGCATATTAGATGTTATTCCAAAACATTTGTTTCAAAAATTATAAGTTTGGTGTTAAAATATTTGTTTCAATTGGTACTTTTTACGTCTTACCTTCAAAATATCTTCAATCAATGACCACTACTTTTTATTAATACATAGATTAATCTATATTTACGTATTTGTTGTTAAACTAAGGAGAGTACTTTTTGAAAAATTTGTATTCAAATTTCACAAACCATATTTTGGTTCTTAGTAACAAAGTACATATTTTTGGTGTAAAACATTGTTAAATATTACAAAAAAGTACTTCTGAATTACATCTTTGTACATTCCCCTACAAAAAGGGAGGTACCTATTTTTCATTAGTCAAAGGACGACTATAATCATGTTAAAATGTGTATATGTGGTAGTGCCTCTCAACCACATATTTAGGGAAATGTACAAATACAGTGACCCTTTAGGTATGTGAGTAAAAAATACATAAACGTAATATAATTTAAATTATGTGCAATATTATATAGTTTTTATGTAGGTAATATTTAATGCACTTGTATTAAACTATAAAAGTGGTTTGAAATCACTAAATTATACTACTAGTGTACTAAAATTATGTCAGTTCCAAAGAGTTGTTATCTCCTAGATTATTAATTCTTCTGTTTGAAATCATAATTTATTTAGGTTTATAATATAAACAGGAAAAGGATAGTCATGTAAAGTGTATATAATAAAACAATATTTATGGTAGCTATTTTGAATTAACAATGAGTGCTAATAGAATTTTATAATTATGTAATTTATTATATTTTAATAATACATTTAAAACAATTATATACCACTTGATAAATAAAGAATGTAGGGAATAAAGGAACAATCTTTAGCAATAATTTAGTTAATATTTATAATAGGCAAATTGAGAAATAATAGGTCAAATAATATATTGTCAAGCTGAAAAATGTCTCTGATTGGTAATTATTCCGCCAAAATAACAAGGTTTTAACACAACATTTTCTTTCCAGCTTTAACGGGTTAAGTTCTGTTCTAGATGACAGTTTTCTTATTTTTCATTAATTTTTTTTATTTTACAGCAAGGGTTGGTTGGTGTTTCTTTTCCTACAGTATTATGATTATTAGACTTTGTAGTTTTGTATATATTTTAAATTTATCAACCACAAATTATATTTAAAACTCAAATATAATATAAACTTAATACTTTTCTGCATAAAAATTGACTTTTTAGTTTTATAGTTTTAGTTAAATGTGCCATATTTAACTGTCTCATGACTATCAATTTTTTTAAAGATTGTTATTTTAAAAAAAACCCTTGTTTAAAAAGTAGATGTTTTGTTACGAATACCCATAAAAAATAACTGCAAATGTAACGAGTAATCTGAAACAAGCTGTAATAATATTTTGTTCTGTGGAACATTTACAGGCAAACAAGCTGATGTATTGTTTAGGTTGGTTGGTTTCCGCAGCCAATTAGTTGGGTAATTATTTCGCCAACACTAACAAGGTGTTAAAACACCATTTTCTTTCTAACTTTAACAGTTTAGGTTATTTCAGAGCTGACAGTTTTCTTATATTCCCAGAAAATTTATTTCCCATAGGAGTACCTTCGACATTTTGCTATCCAAGGAAAGGTTTTTTACATTTAAACCATTGATATATTATATTAACACAATTTTAATATAAACATAGGAGGAAAGTTTAGTCGGAGGAAATGAATTTGTCTAAACACTTAAAACATTGGCGCTGGACATCGTAGTACATATAATAATAAGTGGGCCTTTAAAGTCACACCCAATGTTACTAGGTACGTTTAATGTGGGTTAGGATTGAGGGATTGGTAGGATCTCATACCAATAACCTTGCCTAATGCATTATTTATGATCAATATAAATATTTAAATTTTTATTAAATTTTAATGGGAATACAGTATATATCTACCATGAAGATAACATTTCCTCAGCGAAGCGCCCACACACAAAGAACGAGTGATGAACTTCCCCATTCGGTCTAGATACTTCCTGAGTTATCCGTGACCCACAAGTAGCAGGCATAGGTGGAAGTGAACCTCTCCATAGCTTCGGCTGATCCAGGCCTCTAGATCGCCGATGACTCCACCGCCTACTAGTGCTCTCATTCCACCTTTTCTGCCAAGCTCGCAGAATATCCGCCCTGGCCTCTACCACTGTTTCTTTTCTGCCTCGCTCGAGTGCCTGGCGAAAGATGGCCAGTCTCTTATAGCGATTAAATCATAGCGAGTAAATTAAGAGTAATGATTCCCGCATCAACCATCACTACCGAACCCACAGCAGTACGTTAGGCGCAGACGACCCTAACCGCGACCCTTCGTTGCACTGCCAGCACGCACCTACTATACCTCCTCATCTTCGTTGCACCTGCCTAGGCTTCCGCACTGTGCAGAAAAATGACATTTAAGGTGGATATGAGAAGTTTTCTTTGGCTTGACCTAGGGCCATCAACATTTCTCATTAATATGCTGAGCTACGTGACCACATTTGCTACCTTTTCGCTCACTGCCTCAAAGTGTTCCCATAAACGGAAACGACAGTAGTGAGCACAACTCCCTGTACTTTGCTGTTCTCTCTGTCCGGATCTCGACGGGCCCTAAACCAAGTGGGGTAACTTAAGTTGAAGGGACTCTCCGTCGATCTTGGTCTTGGCAATTTGCATCTCGATTCCCTGGCTCTAAATCCAGCCCGGAGCATCACCTGATTCAAACGGAGCTGTGTTAATGGTCTATGTCATCAGTGTAGCCTAACAGGAACACATCATGAAGTAATTGAAAGTGAAGCGAGCCGTCGTAGGAGATGTTCTACAGTTTAGGAACAATAATCGAGCCCTATGCCACTCAGGTGGTGACCTCCTTAGTTATACTGCCTTATTCAGTCTCGTACAAAGGCCGGCGGTCCTTCCGGTAATCCTTCACAACGACGAGGAGATAGTGGGGCACCGTCGTTAATAATAAAATACTATAATTAGGTCAGTTCCAAAGAGTTGTTATCCCTTAGATTATTAATTCTTCTGTTTGAAATCACAGTTTATTTAGGTTTATAATATAATAAAAGTGTATATGATAAAACAATATTTATGGTAGCTATTTTAAAGTAACAATGAGCGTAAATAGAATGTTATAACTATGTAATTTATTATATTTTATTAATAAACTGAAACCAATTATATAATACTCGATAAATAAAGAAAGTAGGGAATAAAGGAAAATCTTTAGCACTACTTTAATTAATATTAATAATAGAAAAATTGAGAAATTAGATGTCAAATAATATATTGTTTCGTGTCAAAATAACAGACAAAGAAGCCGAAAAATGCAGATATTGATTGGTTTGTTTTGCAACCAATTAGCTTGGTAATTATTTAACCTACACTAAGGAGGTATTAACACAATATTTTCTTTCCAGCTTTTAACGGGTTAAGTTCTGTTCTAGATGGCAGAATTCATATTTTTCTATAAAATGTTTGTTATTTTACAGCAAGGGTTGGTTAGTGTTTTTTCCTACGATATTGTAATTATTAGGCTTTGTATTTTTGTACCTCTTTTAAATTTATCAATCACAAAATATATTTAAAACTTAAATATAAAACAAAATTACAGTAATACTTTTCCACATAAAAATCGACTTTTTAGTTTTCATTAAATGTGCCCTTATTTAAATGTCTCATAACTATTAATTTTTTAAAGACTCTTATTTTAAAAAAAACCCATGTTTAAAAAGTAGTTTATAATTTATTACGTTAAAAAGCTTATAATTTATTATGAATACCCATAAAAAAGGAACCAACTGATAAAGTAACGAGTAATCTGAAACAAGCTGTAATAGTATTCTGTTCCGTGAAAAAATGGCAGATAAACAAGCCGACGTATTGTTCTGGTTGGTTGGTTTTAGCAGCCAATTAGCTTGGTAATTATTTCGCCAACACAAACGAGGTGTTAAAACACCATTTTCTTTCTAACTTTAACAGTTTAGGTTATTTCATAGCTGGCAGTTTTCTTATTTTCCCAGAAAAGTTTCGTTATTTTATAGTAATATTTTGCTGAAAACTTTTTCCAATAATGGATCAAGCATTTTTTTACAATTTTTAAATTTAACAACCACAAAGGTTATGTAAAACTCTATAGTTAAAAGTGTTTATGAACAGTTAAATTAACTATGTATTAATTGTTTAAAAACTAAATTTGTTAATATGAGTTAAATGAGTAGATGTTTTCTGACAGTAATAGACTCACTTTTTTTTCGGTTTTCCAAGATGGCGGCGGTCACGTGACCGGATCCAAGATG
>JAQJVL010009011.1:0-17549 GCA_035578905.1 Stictocephala bisonia
TCGCATGATTGAAACTCAAAGATCGCAAGATTTAACTCATAGATGGCAAGATTGAAATTCAAAGATCGCTAGATTGAAACTCAAAGATCGCAAGAATGAAACTCAAAGATGGCAAGATTTAAACTCAATTCGCAAGATTAAAACTCAAAAATGGCAGGATTGAAACTCAAAGATCGCAAGATTGAAACACAATGATTCCAAGAATTAAACTCAAAGATCGCAAGATTGAAACTAAAAGATCGCAAGATTGAAACTCAAAGATCGCAAGATTCAAACGCAAAGATCGCAAAATTGAAACTCAAAGATGGCAAGATTGAAACTCAAAGATCGCAAGACTGAAACTCAAAAATCGTAAGATTTAATATCAAAGATTGCAAGATTGAAACTCAAAGATCGCAAGATTTAAACTCAAAGATAGCAAGATTTAAACTCAAAGATAGCAAGTTTGAAACTCAAAGATCGGATGATTGAAACTCAAAAATCGCAAGATTGAAACTCAAAGATCACAAGATTGAAATTCAAAGATCGCAAGATTGAAACTCAAAGGTCGAATGATTGAAACTCAAAGATCGCAAGATTGAAACTCAAAGATCGCAAGATTGAAACTCAAAGATCGCAAGATTGAAACTCAAAGATCGCAAGATTGAAAATCAAAGATCGCAAAATTGAAACTCAAAGATCGCAAGATTGAAACTCAAAAATGGCAAGATTGAAACTCAAAGATTGCAAGATTCAAACTCAAAGATAGCAAGATTGAATCTCAAAGATTGCAAGATTGAAACTTAAAGATTTCAAGATTGAAACTCAAAGATCGCAAGATTAAAACTTAAAGATCGAACGATTGAAACTCAAGGATCGCAAGATTGAAACTCAAAGATCGCAAGATTGAAACTCAAAGATCGCAAGATTGAAACTCAAAAATCGCAAGATTGAAACTGAAAGATCGCAAGATTGAAACTCAAAGATCGCAAGATTGAAACTCAAAGATCGCAAAATTGAAATTCAAAGATCGCAAGATTGAAACTCAAAGATCGCAAGATTGAAACTCAAAGATCGCAAGATTGAAACTCAAAGATCGCAAGATTGAAACTCAAAAATCGCAAGATTGAAACTGAAAGATCGCAAGATTGAAACTTAAAGATAGCAAGATTGAAACTCAAAGATCGCAAGATTGAAACTCAAAGATCGCAGGATTGAAGATCAAAGAGTTTGCAAAGTTTGTGCAAAAATTGCCTCTGGTATTTTTGCTTTGAGAAACATTTCAAAATTTTGCACAGTTAAGGTACAGTTAATGGCCTATTTTGGTCTCATTTACCCTCACCTTACCTACGGAGTAAGACTGTGGGATAGCTGTTCATTAGACAAACTTCAAAGAGTCTTTCGGCTACAAAAAAGAGCAATACGAATAATTTCCAAATTAAAATTTAGAGAGTCATGCAAACAGTCCTTCAGGGAATTAGGTTTGCTAACGCTGCCTTGCATTTACATTTTGGAGACTGCACTCTATTGTAGATTCAAATGTAATTTAACACGAGGTAGCGACATCCATCAACACGAAACAAGACGTAGTCACAGTTTTAGAATGGCTCGGCACCGTACATCGGCCCTGGAACGCAAACCGTCTGTAGCAGGCGTCAAAATTTTAAACATTCTCCCAGATTATATAAAAAGGGAACAAAATTTCAACAAATTCAAGTCTCGATTAAAAGGCTACTTAGTGGCTCTCGCTTGTTATTCTGTGGGTGAATTTATAGCTGACTCCTAATTTGCGGACGGCTCGGGAGAGATCCTTGTATGAATGTTAGTGCTGTAGAAGAGGGTTTGTAGTGAATGAATGCGTTAATCTGTGAACGAATGAACTCCCCCACTAAGCATTGCTGGAATTGTTACTATAGTTATTTTAGCACATCACTTAATATACCATTAGTTTGTAGGATCATTTTAATTATAATAC
The DNA here is from genome assembly GCA_035578905.1 of Stictocephala bisonia. Taxonomy (NCBI): domain Eukaryota; kingdom Metazoa; phylum Arthropoda; class Insecta; order Hemiptera; family Membracidae; genus Stictocephala; species Stictocephala bisonia. The sequence goes on from JAQJVL010009011.1 coordinate 1,955, forward strand.
GACTTTTGCTATACGATATGTACATATTGTCAAAAAGCAATAAAACTATTTCATTTCATCACAAGATTGAAACTCAAAGATCGCAAGATTGAAACTCAAAAATCGCAAGATTGAAACTCGAAGATCGCAAGATTGAAATTCAAAGATAGCAAGTTTGAAACTAAAAGATCGCAAGATTGAAACTCAAAGATCGCATGATTGAAACTCAAAGATCGCAAGATTTAAACTCATAGATGGTGAGATTGAAACTCAAAGATCGCATGATTGAAACTCAAAGATCGCAAGATTTAACTCATAGATGGCAAGATTGAAATTCAAAGATCGCTAGATTGAAACTCAAAGATCGCAAGAATAAAACTCAAAGATGGCAAGATTTAAACTCAATTCGCAAGATTAAAACTCAAAGATGGCAAGATTGTAACTCAAAGATCGCAAGATTGAAACTCAATGATCGCAAGAATTAAACTCAAAGATCGCAAGATTGAAACTCAAAGATCGCAAGATTGAAACAAAGATCGCAAGATTCAAACTCAAAGATCGCAAAATTGAAACTCAAAGATGGCAAGATTGAAACTCAAAGATCGCAAGACTGAAACTCAAAAATCGTAAGATTTAAAATCAAAGATTGCAAGATTGAAACTCAAAGATCGCAAGATTTAAACTCAAAGATAGCTAGATTGAAACTCAAAGATAGCAAGTTTGAAACTCAAAGATCGCATGATTGAAACTCAAAAATCGCAAGATTGAAACTCAAAGATCACAAGATTGAAATTCAAAGATCGCAAGATTGAAACTCAAAGGTCGAACGATTGAAACTCAAAGATCGCAAGATTGAAACTCAAAGATCGTAAGATTGAAACTCAAAGATCGCAAGATTGAAACTCAAAGATCGCAAGATTGAAAATCAAAGATCGCAAAATTGAAACTCAAAGATCGCAAGATTGAAACTCAAAAATGGCAAGATTGAAACTCAAAGACCGCAAGATTCAAACTCAAAGATAGCAAGATTGAATCTCAAAGATTGCAAGATTGAAACTTAAATATTTCAAGATTGAAACTCAAAGATCGAAAGATTAAAACTAAAAGATCGAACGATTGAAACTCAAGCATCGCAAGATTGAAACTCAAAGATCGCAAGATTGAAACTCAAAGATCGCAAAATTGAAACTCAAAGATCGCAAGATTGAAACTCAAAGATCGCAAGATTGAAACTCAAAGATCGCAAGATTGAAACTCAAAGATCGCAAGATTGAAACTCAAAAATCGCAAGATTGAAACTCAAAGATCGCAAGATTGAAATTTAAAGATAGCAAGATTGAAACTCAAAGATCGCAAGATTGAAACTCAAAGATCGCAGGATTGAAGATCAAAGATCGCAAGATTGAAACTCAAAGATCACAAGATTGAAACTCAAAGATCGCAAGATTGAAACTCAAAGATCGCATGATTGAAACTCGAAGATCGCAAGATTGAAATTCAAAGATAGCAAGTTTGAAACTAACAGATCGCAAGATTGAAACTCAAAGATCGCATGATTGAAACTCAAAGATCGCAAGATTTAAACTCAAAGATGGCAAGATTGAAATTCAAAGATCGCTAGATTGAAACTCAAAGATCGCAAGAATAAAACTCAAAGATGGCAAGATTTAAACTCAATTCGCAAGATTAAAACTCAAAGATGGCAAGATTGAAACTCAAAGATCGCAAGATTGAAACTCAAAGATCGCAAGAATTAAACTCAAAGATCGCAAGATTGAAACTCAAAGATCGCAAGATTGAAACTCAAAGATCGCAAGATTCAAACTCAAAGATCGCAAAATTGAAACTCAAAGATGGCAAGATTGAAACTCAAAGATCGCAAGACTGAAACTCAAAGATCGTAAGATTTAAAATCAAAGATTGCAAGATTGAAACTCAAAGATCGCAAGATGTAAACTCAAAGATAGCAAGATTGAAACTCAAAGATAGCAAGTTTGAAACTCAAAGATCGCATGATTGAAACTCAAAAATCGCAAGATTGAAACTCAAAGATCACAAGATTGAAATTCAAAGATCGCAAGATTGAAACTCAAAGATCGAACGATTGAAACTCAAAGATCGCAAGATTGAAACTCAAAGATCGCAAGATTGAAACTCAAAGATCGCAAGATTGAAACTCAAAGATCGCAAGATTGAAACTCAAAGATCGCAAGATTGAAACTCAAAGATCGCAAGATTGAATCTCAAAGATCGCAAGATTGAATCTCAAAGATCGCAAGATTGAAACTCAAAGATGGCAAGATTGAAATTCAATGATCAGCAAGATTGAAATTCAAAGATCGCAAGATTGAAACTCAAAGATCACACGATTGAAACTCAAAGATCGCAAGATTGAAACTCAAAGATCGCAAGATTGAAACTCAAAGATCGCAAGATTGAAACTCAAAGATCGCAAGATTGAAACTCAAAGATCGCAAAATTGAAACTCAAAGATCGCAAGATTGAAACTCAAAAATGGCAAGATTTAAACTCAAAGATTGCAAGATTCAAACTCAAAGATCGAACGATTGAAACTCAAGGATCGCAAGATTAAAACTCAAAGATCGCAAGATTGAAACTCAAAGATCGCAAGATTGAAACTCAAAGATCGCAAGATTGAAACTCAAAGATCGCAAGATTGAAACTCAAAGATCGCAAGATTGAAACTCAAAGATCGCAAGATTGAAACTCAAAGATCGCAAGATTGAAACTCAAAGATCGCAAGATTGAAATTCAAAGATCGCAAGATTGAAACTCAAAGATCGAACGATTGAAACTCAAAGATCGCAAGATTGAAACTCAAAGATCGCAAGATTGAAACTCAAAGATCGCAAGATTGAAACTCAAAGATCGCAAGATTGAAACTCAAAGATCGCAAGATTGAAACTCAAAGATCGCAAGATTGAAACTCAAAAATGGCAAGATTGAAACTCAAAGATCGCAAGATTGAAACTCAAAGATAGCAAGATTGAATCTCAAAGATTGCAAGATTGAAACTTAAAGATTGCAAGATTGAAACTCAAAGATCGCAAGATTAAAACTCAAAGATCGAACGATTGAAACTCAAAGATCGCAAGATTGAAACTCAAAGATCGCAAGATTGAAACTCAAAGATCGCAAGATTGAAACTCAAAGATCGCAAGATTGAAACTCAAAGATCGCAAGATTGAAACTCAAAGATCGCAAGATTGAAACTCAAAGATCGCAAGATTGAAACTCAAAGATCGCAAGATTGAAACTCAAAGATCGCAAGATTGAAACTTAAAGATAGCAAGATTGAAACTCAAAGATCGCAAGATTGAAACTCAAAGATCGCAAGATTGAAACTCAAAGATCGCAAGATTGAAACTCAAAGATCACAAGATTGAAACTCAAAGATCGCAAGATTGAAACTCAAAGATCGCAAGATTGAAACTCGAAGATCGCAAGATTGAAATTCAAAGATAGCAAGTTTGAAACTAAAAGATCGCAAGATTGAAACTCAAAGATCGCATGATTGAAACTCAAAGATCGCAAGATTTAAACTCAAAGATGGCAAGATTGAAATTCAAAGATCGCTAGATTGAAACTAAAAGATCGCAAGAATAAAACTCAAAGATGGCAAGATTTAAACTCAATTCGCAAGATTAAAACTAAAAGATGGCAAGATTGAAACTCAAAGATCGCAAGATTGAAACTCAAAGATCGCAAGAATTAAACTCAAAGATCGCAAGATTGAAACTCAAAGATCGCAAGATTGAAACTCAAAGATCGCAAGATTCAAACTCAAAGATCGCAAAATTGAAACTCAAAGATGGCAAGATTGAAACTCAAAGATCGCAAGACTGAAACTCAAAGATCGTAAGATTTAAAATCAAAGATTGCAAGATTGAAACTCAAAGATCGCAAGATGTAAACTCAAAGATAGCAAGATTGAAACTCAAAGATAGCAAGTTTGAAACTCAAAGATCGCATGATTGAAACTCAAAAATCGCAAGATTGAAACTCAAAGATCACAAGATTGAAATTCAAAGATCGCAAGATTGAAACTCAAAGATCGAACGATTTAAACTCAAAGATCGCAAGATTGAAACTCAAAGATCGCAAGATTGAAACTCAAAGATCGCAGGATTGAAACTCAAAGATCGCAAGATTGAAACTCAAAGATCGCTAAATTGAAACTCAAAGATCGCAAGATTGAATCTCAAAAATGGCAAGATTGAATCTCAAAGATCGCAAGATTGAAACTCAAAGATCGCAAGATTGAAACTCAAAGATCACAAGATTGAAATTCAAAGATCGCAAGATTGAAACTCAAAGATCAAACGATTGAAACTCAAAGATTGCAAGATTGAAAATCAAAGATCGCAAGATTGAAACTCAAAGATCGCAAGATTAAAACTCAAAAATGGCAAGATATAAACTCAAAGATTGCAAGATTCAAACTCAAAGATCGAACGATTGAAACTCAAGGATCGCAAGATTAAAACTCAAAGATCGCAAGATTGAAACTCAAAGATCGCAAGATTGAAACTCAAAGATCGCAAGATTGAAACTCAAAGATCGCAAGATTGAAACTCAAAGATCGCAAGATTGAAACTCAAAGATCGCAAGATTGAAACTTAAAGATCGCAAGATTGAAACTCAAAAATCGCAAGATTGAAACTCAAAGATCGCAAGATTGAAACTTAAAGATAGCAAGATTGAAACTCAAAGATCGCAAGATTGAAACTCAAAGATCGCAAGATTGAAACTCAAAGATCGCAAGATTGAAACTCCAAGATCACAAGATTGAAACTCAAAGATTGCAAGATTGAAACTCAAAGATCGCAAGATTGAAACTTGAAGATCGCAAGATTGAAATTCAAAGATAGCAAGTTTGAAACTAAAAGATCGCAAGATTGAAACTCAAAGATCGCAAGATTGAAACTCAATGATCGCAAGATTGAAACTCAAAGATCGCAAGATTGAAACTCAAAGATCGCAAGATTGAAACTTAAAGATAGCAAGATTGAAACTCAAAGATCGCAAGATTGAAACTCAAAGATCGCAAGATTGAAACTCAAAGATCGCAAGATTGAAACTCAAAGATCACAAGATTGAAACTCAAAGATCGCAAGATTGAAACTCAAAGATCGCAAGATTGAAACTCGAAGATTGCAAGATTGAAATTCAAAGATAGCAAGTTTGAAACTAAAAGATCGCAAGATTGAAACTCAAAGATCGCATGATTGAAACTCAAAGATCGCAAGATTTAACTCATAGATGGCAAGATTGAAATTCAAAGATCGCTAGAATGAAACTCAAAGATGGCAAGATTTAAACTCAATTCGCAAGATTAAAACTCAAAGATTGCAAGATTGAAACTCAAAGATCGCAAGATTGAAACTCAATGATCGCAAGAATTAAACTCAAAGATCGCAAGATTGAAACTCAAAGATCGCAAGATTGAAACTCAAAGATCGCAAGATTCAAACTCAAAGATCGCAAAATTGAAACTCAAAGATGGCAAGATTGAAACTCAAAGATCGCAAGACTGAAACTCAAAAATCGTAAGATTTAAAATCAAAGATTGCAAGATTGAAACTCAAAGATCGCAAGATTTAAACTCAAAGATAGCAAGATTTAAACTCAAAGATAGCAAGTTTGAAACTCAAAGATCGCATGATTGAAACTCAAAAATCGCAAGATTGAAACTCAAAGATCACAAGATTGAAATTCAAAGATCGCAAGATTGAAACTCAAAGGTCGAACGATTGAAACTCAAAGATCGCAAGATTGAAACTCAAAGATCGCAAGATTGAAACTCAAAGATCGCAAGATTGAAACTCAAAGATCGCAAGATTGAAAATCAAAGATCGCAAAATTGAAACTCAAAGATCGCAAGATTGAAACTCAAAAATGGCAAGATTGAAACTCAAAGATTGCAAGATTCAAACTCAAAGATAGCAAGATTGAATCTCAAAGATTGCAAGATTGAAACTTAAAGATTTCAAGATTGAAACTCAAAGATCGCAAGATTAAAACTAAAAGATCGAACGATTGAAACTCAAGGATCGCAAGATTGAAACTCAAAGATCGCAAGATTGAAACTCAAAGATCGCAAAATTGAAACTCAAAGATCGCAAGATTGAAACTCAAAGATCGCAAGATTGAAACTCAAAGATCGCAAGATTGAAACTCAAAGATCGCAAGATTGAAACTCAATAATCGCAAGATTGAAACTCAAAGATCGCAAGATTGAAACTTAAAGATAGCAAGATTGAAACTCAAAGATCGCAAGATTGAAACTCAAAGATCGCAGAATTGAAGATCAAAGAGTTTGCAAAGTTTGTGCAAAAATTGCCTCTGGTATTTTTGCTTTGAGAAACATTTCAAAATTTTGCACAGTTAAGGTACAGTTAATGGCCTATTTTGGTCTCATTTACCCTCACCTTACCTACGGAGTAAGACTGTGGGGTAGCTGTTCCTTAGACAAACTTCAAAGAGTCTTTCGGCTACAAAAAAGAGCAATACGAATAATTTCCAAATTAAAAGTTAGAGAGTCATGCAAACAGTCCTTCAGGGAATTAGGTTTGCTAACGCTGCCTTGCATTTACATTTTGGAGACTGCACTCTATTGTAGATTCAAATGTAATTTAACACGAGGTAGCGACATCCATCAACACGAAACAAGACGTAGTCACAGTTTTAGAATGGCTCGGCACCGTACATCGGCCCTGGAACGCAAACCGTCTGTAGCAGGCGTCAAAATTTTAAACATTCTCCCAGATTATATAAAAAGGGAACAAAATTTCAACAAATTCAAGTCTCGATTAAAAGGCTACTTAGTGGCTCTCGCTTGTTATTCTGTGGGTGAATTTATAGCTAACTCCTAATTTGCGGACGGCTCGGGAGAGATCCTTGTATGAATGTTAGTGCTGTAGAAGAGGGTTTGTAGTGAATGAATGCGTTAATCTGTGAACGAATGAACTCCCCCACTAAGCATTGCTGGAATTGTTACTATAGTTATTTTAGCACATCACTTAATATATCATTAGTTTGTAGGATCATTTTAATTATAATATGACTTTTGCTATACGATATGTACATATTGTCAAAAAGCAATAAAACTATTTCATTTCATCACAAGATTTAAACTCAAAGATCGCAAGATTGAAACTCAAAAATCGCAAGATTGAAACTCGAAGATCGCAAGATTGAAATTCAAAGATAGCAAGTTTGAAACTAAAAGATCGCAAGATTGAAACTCAAAGATCGCATGATTGAAACTCAAAGATCGCAAGATTTAAACTCATAGATGGTGAGATTGAAACTCAAAGATCGCATGATTGAAACTCAAAAATCGCAAGATTTAACTCATAGATGGCAAGATTGAAATTCAAAGATCGCTAGATTGAAACTCAAAGATCGCAAGAATGAAACTAAAAAGATGGCAAGATTTAAACTCAATTCGCAAGATTAAAACTCAAAGATGGCAAGATTGAAACTCAAAGATCGCAAGATTGAAACTCAATGATCGCAAGAATTAAACTCAAAGATCGCAAGATTGAAACTCAAAGATCGCAAGATTGAAACAAAGATCGCAAGATTCAAACTCAAAGATCGCAAAATTGAAACTCAAAGATGGCAAGATTGAAACTCAAAGATCGCAAGACTGAAACTCAAAAATCGTAAGATTTAAAATCAAAGATAGCAAGATTGAAACTCAAAGATCGCAAGATTTAAACTCAAAGATAGCTAGATTGAAACTCAAAGATAGCAAGTTTGAAACTCAAAGATCGCATGATTGAAACTCAAAAATCGCAAGATTGAAACTCAAAGATCACAAGATTGAAATTCAAAGATCGCAAGATTGAAACTCAAAACTCGAACGATTGAAACTCAAAGATCGCAAGATTGAAACTCAAAGATCGCAAGATTGAAACTCAAAGATCGCAAGATTGAAACTCAAAGATCGCAAGATTGAAAATCAAAGATCGCAAAATTGAAACTCAAAGATCGCAAGATTGAAACTCAAAAATGGCAAGATTGAAACTCAAAGATTGCAAGATTCAAACTCAAAGATAGCAAGATTGAATCTCAAAGATTGCAAGATTGAAACTTAAATATTTCAAGATTGAAACTCAAAGATCGCAAGATTAAAACTAAAAGATCGAACGATTGAAACTCAAGCATCGCAAGATTGAAACTCAAAGATCGCAAGATTGAAACTCAAAGATCGCAAAATTGAAACTCAAAGATCGCAAGATTGAAACTCAAAGATCGCAAGATTGAAACTCAAAGATCGCAAGATTGAAACTCAAAGATCGCAAGATTGAAACTCAAAAATCGCAAGATTGAAACTCAAAGATCGCAAGATTGAAACTTAAAGATAGCAAGATTGAAACTCAAAGATCGCAAGATTGAAACTCAAAGATCGCAGGATTGAAGATCAAAGAGTTTGCAAAGTTTGTGCAAAAATTGCCTCTGGTATTTTTGCTTTGAGAAACATTTCAAAATTTTGCACAGTTAAGGTACAGTTAATGGCCTATTTTGGTCTCATTTAACCTCACCTTACCTACGGAGTAAGACTGTGGGGTAGCTGTTCCTTAGACAAACTTCAAAGAGTCTTTCGGCTACAAAAAAGAGCAATACGAATAATTTCCAAATTAAAAGTTAGAGAGTCATGCAAACAGTCCTTCAGGGAATTAGGTTTGCTAACGCTGCCTTGCATTTACATTTTGGAGACTGCACTCTATTGTAGATTCAAATGTAATTTAACACGAGGTAGCGACATCCATCAACACGAAACAAGACGTAGTCACAGTTTTAGAATGGCTCGGCACCGTGCATCGGCCCTGGAACGCAAACCGTCTGTAGCAGGCGTCAAAATTTTAAACATTCTCCCAGATTATATAAAAAGGGAACAAAATTTCAACAAATTCAAGTCTCGATTAAAAGGCTACTTAGTGGCTCTCGCTTGTTATTCTGTGGGTGAATTTATAGCTGACTCCTAATTTGCGGACGGCTCGGGAGAGATCCTTGTATGAATGTTAGTGCTGTAGAGGAGGGTTTGTAGTGAATGAATGCGTTAATCTGTGAACGAATGAACTCCCCCACTAAGCATTGCTGGAATTGTTACTATAGTTATTTTAGCACATCACTTAATATATCACTAGTTTGTAGGATCATTTTAATTATAATATGACTTTTGCTATACGATATGTACATATTGTCAAAAAGCAATAAAACTATTTCATTTCATCACAAGATTGAAACTCAAAGATCGCAAGATTGAAACTCAAAAATCGCAAGATTGAAACTCGAAGATCGCAAGATTGAAATTCAAAGATAGCAAGTTTGAAACTAAAAGATCGCAAGATTGAAACTCAAAGATCGCATGATTGAAACTCAAAGATCGCAAGATTTAAACTCATAGATGGTGAGATTGAAACTCAAAGATCGCATGATTGAAACTCAAAGATCGCAAGATTTAACTCATAGATGGCAAGATTGAAATTCAAAGATCGCTAGATTGAAACTCAAAGATCGCAAGAATGAAACTCAAAGATGGCAAGATTTAAACTCAATTCGCAAGATTAAAACTCAAAGATGGCAAGATTGAAACTCAAAGATCGCAAGATTGAAACTCAATGATCGCAAGAATTAAACTCAAAGATCGCAAGATTGAAACTCAAAGATCGCAAGATTGAAACAAAGATCGCAAGATTCAAACTCAAAGATCGCAAAATTGAAACTCAAAGATGGCAAGATTGAAACTCAAAGATCGCAAGACTGAAACTCAAAAATCGTAAGATTTAAAATCAAAGATTGCAAGATTGAAACTCAAAGATCGCAAGATTTAAACTCAAAGATAGCAAGATTGAAACTCAAAGATAGCAAGTTTGAAACTCAAAGATCGCATGATTGAAACTCAAAAATCGCAAGATTGAAACTCAAAGATCACAAGATTGAAATTCAAAGATCGCAAGATTGAAACTCAAAGGTCGAACGATTGAAACTCAAAGATCGCAAGATTGAAACTCAAAGATCGCAAGATTGAAACTCAAAGATCGCAAGATTGAAACTCAAAGATCGCAAGATTGAAAATCAAAGATCGCAAAATTGAAACTCAAAGATCGCAAGATTGAAACTCAAAAATGGCAAGATTGAAACTCAAAGATTGCAAGATTCAAACTCAAAGATAGCAAGATTGAATCTCAAAGATTGCAAGATTGAAACTTAAATATTTCAAGATTGAAACTCAAAGATCGCAAGATTAAAACTAAAAGATCGAACGATTGAAACTCAAGCATCGCAAGATTGAAACTCAAAGATCGCAAGATTGAAACTCAAAGATCGCAAAATTGAAACTCAAAGATCGCAAGATTGAAACTCAAAGATCGCAAGATTGAAACTCATAGATCGCAAGATTAAAACTCAAAGATCGCAAGATTGAAACTCAAAAATCGCAAGATTGAAACTCAAAGATCGCAAGATTGAAACTTAAAGATAGCAAGATTGAAACTCGAAGATCGCAAGATTGAAACTCAAAGATCGCAGGATTGAAGATCAAAGATCGCAAGATTGAAACTCAAAGATCACAAGATTGAAACTCAAAGATCGCAAGATTGAAACTCAAAGATCGCAAGATTGAAACTCGAAGATCGCAAGATTGAAATTCAAAGATAGCAAGTTTGAAACTAAAAGATCGCAAGATTGAAACTCAAAGATCGCATGATTGAAACTCAAAGATCGCAAGATTTAAACTCATAGATGGTGAGATTGAAATTCAAAGATCGCAAGATTGAAACTCAAAGATCGCAAGAATAAAACTCAAAGATGGCAAGATTTAAACTCAATTCGCAAGATTAAAACTTAAAGATGGCAAGATTGAAACTCAAAGATCGCAAGATTGAAACTCAAAGATCGCAAGATTGAAACTCGAAGATTGCAAGATTGAAATTCAAAGATAGCAAGTTTGAAACTAAAAGATCGCAAGATTGAAACTCAAAGATCGCATGATTGAAACTCAAAGATCGCAAGATTTAAACTCAAAGATGGCAAGATTAAAATTCAAAGATCACTAGATTGAAACTAAAAGATCGCAAGAATAAAACTCAAAGATGGCAAGATTTAAACTCAATTCGCAAGATTAAAACTCAAAGATGGCAAGATTGAAACTCAAAGATCGCAAGATTGAAACTCAAAGATCGCAAGAATTAAACTCAAAGATCGCAAGATTGAAACTCAAAGATCGCAAGATTGAAACTCAAAGATCGCAAGATTCAAAATCAAAGATCGCAAAATTGAAACTCAAAGATGGCAAGATTGAAACTCAAAGATCGCAAGACTGAAACTCAAAGATCGTAAGATTTAAAATCAAAGATTGCAAGATTGAAACTCAAAGATCGCAAGATGTAAACTCAAAGATAGCAAGATTGAAACTCAAAGATAGCAAGTTTGAAACTCAAAGATCGCATGATTGAAACTCAAAAATTTCAAGATTGAAACTCAATGATCACAAGATTGAAATTCAAAGATCGCAAGATTGAAACTCAAAGATCGCAAGATTGAAACTCAAAGATCGCAAGATTGAAACTCAAAGATCGCAAGATTGAAACTCAAAGATCGCAGGATTGAAACTCAAAGATCGCAAGATTGAAACTCAAAGATCGCAAAATTGAAACTCAAAGATCGCAAGATTGAATCTCAAAAATGGCAAGATTGAAACTCAAAGATTGCAAGATTCAAACTCAAAGATAGCAAGATTGAATCTCAAAGATTGCAAGATTGAAACTCAAAGATCGCAAGATTGAAACTCAAAGATCACAAGATTGAAACTCAAAGATCGCAAGATTGAAACTCAAAGATCGAAACGATTGAAACTCAAAGATCGCAAGATTGAAACTCAAAGATCGCAAGATTGAAACTCAAAGATCGCAAGATTGAAACTCAAAGATCGCAAGATTGAAACTCAAAGATCGCAAGATTGAAACTCAAAGATCGCAAGATTGAAAACTCAAAGATGGCAAGATTGAAACTCAAAGATTGCAAGATTCAAACTCAAAGATCGAACGATTGAAACTCAAAAATCGCAAGATTGAAACTCAAAGATCGCAAGATTGAAACTCAAAGATCGCAAGATTGAAACTCAAAGATCGCAAGATTGAAACTCAAATATCGAAAGATTGAAACTCAAAGATCGCAAGATTGAAACTCAAAGATCGCAAGATTGAAACTTAAAGATCGCAAGATTGAAACTCAAAAATCGCAAGATTGAAACTCAAAGATCGCAAGATTGAAACTTAAAGATAGCAAGATTGAAACTCAAAGATCGCAAGATTGAAACTTGAAGATCGCAAGATTGAAATTCAAAGATAGCAAGTTTGAAACTAAAAGATCGCAAGATTGAAACTCAAAGATCGCAAGATTGAAACTCAATGATCGCAAGATTGAAACTCAAAGATCGCAAGATTTAAACTCAAAGATCGCAAGATTGAAACTTAAAGATAGCAAGATTGAAACTCAAAGATCGCAAGATTGAAACTCAAAGATCGCAAGATTGAAACTCAAAGATCGCAAGATTGAAACTCAAAGATCACAAGATTGAAACTCAAAGATCGCAAGATTGAAACTCAAAGATCGCAAGATTGAAACTCGAAGATTGCAAGATTGAAATTCAAAGATAGCAAGTTTGAAACTAAAAGATCGCAAGATTGAAACTCAAAGATCGCATGATTGAAACTCAAAGATCGCAAGATTTAACTCATAGATGGCAAGATTGAAATTCAAAGATCGCTAGATTGAAACTCAAAGATCGCAAGAATGAAACTCAAAGATGGCAAGATTTAAACTCAATTCGCAAGATTAAAACTCAAAGATGGCAAGATTGAAACTCAAAGATCGCAAGATTGAAACTCAATGATCGCAAGAATTAAACTCAAAGATCGCAAGATTGAAACTCAAAGATCGCAAGATTGAAACTCAAAGATCGCAAGATTCAAACTCAAAGATCGCAAAATTGAAACTCAAAGATGGCAAGATTGAAACTCAAAGATCGCAAGACTGAAACTCAAAAATCGTAAGATTTAAAATCAAAGATTGCAAGATTGAAACTCAAAGATCGCAAGAATTAAACTCAAAGATCGCAAGATTGAAACTCAAAAATCGCAAGATTGAAACTCAAAGATCGCAAGATTCAAAATCAAAGATCGCAAAATTGAAACTCAAAGATGGCAAGATTGAAACTCAAAGATCGCAAGACTGAAACTCAAAGATCGTAAGATTTAAAATCAAAGATTGCAAGATTGAAACTCAAAGTTCGCAAGATGTAAACTCAAAGATAGCAAGATTGAAACTCAAAGATAGCAAGTTTGAAACTCAAAGATCGCATGATTGAAACTCAAAAATTTCAAGATTGAAACTCAATGATCACAAGATTGAAATTCAAAGATCGCAAAATTGAAACTCAAAGATTGCAAGATTGAAACTCAAAGATCGCAAGATTGAAACTCAAAGATCACAAGATTGAAATTCAAAGATCGCAAGATTAAAACTCAAAGATCGCAAGATTGAAACTCAAAGATCGCAAAATTGAAACTCAAAGATCGCAAGATTAAAACTCAAAAATGGCAAGATTGAAACTCAAAGATTGCAAGATTCAAACTCAAAGATCGAACGATTGAAACTCAAGGATCGCAAGATTGAAACTCAAAGATCGCAAGATTGAAACTCAAAGATCGCAAGATTGAAACTCAAAGATCGCAAGATTGAAACTCAAAGATCGAAAGATTGAAACTCAAAGATCGCAAGATTGAAACTCAAAGATCGCAAGATTGAAACTCAAAGATCGCAAGATTGAAACTCAAAGATCGCAAGATTGAAACTCAAAGATCGCAAGATTGAAACTCAAAGATCGCAAGATTGAAACTCAAAGATCGCAAGATTGAAACTCCAAGATCACAAGATTGAAACTCAAAGATTGCAAGATTGAAACTCAAAGATCGCAAGATTGAAACTCAAAGATCGCAAGATTGAAACTCAAAGATAGCAAGATTGAAACTCAAAGATCGCAAGATTGAAACTCAAAGATCGCAAGATTGAAACTCAAAGATCGCAAGATTGAAACTCAAAGATCGCAAGATTGAAACTCAAAAATGGCAAGATTGAAACTCAAAGATTGCAAGATTCAAACTCAAAGATAGCAAGATTGAATCTCAAAGATTGCAAGATTGAAACTTAAAGATTTCAAGATTGAAACTCAAAGATCGCAAGATTAAAACTAAAAGATCGAACGATTGAAACTCAAGGATCGCAAGATTGAAACTCAAAGATCGCAAGATTGAAACTCAAAGATCGCAAAATTGAAACTCAAAGATCGCAAGATTGAAACTCAAAGATCGCAAGATTGAAACTCAAAGATCGCAAGATTGAAACTCAAAGATCGCAAGATTGAAACTCAAAAATCGCAAGATTGAAACTCAAAGATCGCAAGATTGAAACTTAAAGATAGCAAGATTGAAACTCAAAGATCGCAAGATTGAAACTCAAAGATCGCAGGATTGAAGATCAAAGAGTTTGCAAAGTTTGTGCAAAAATTGCCTCTGGTATTTTTGCTTTGAGAAACATTTCAAAATTTTGCACAGTTAAGGTACAGTTAATGGCCTATTTTGGTCTCATTTACCCTCACCTTACCTACGGAGTAAGACTGTGGGGTAGCTGTTCCTTAGACAAACTTCAAAGAGTCTTTCGGCTACAAAAAAGAGCAATACGAATAATTTCCAAATTAAAAGTTAGAGAGTCATGCAAACAGTCCTTCAGGGAATTAGGTTTGCTAACGCTGCCTTGCATTTACATTTTGGAGACTGCACTCTATTGTAGATTCAAATGTAATTTAACACAAGGTAGCGACATCCATCAACACGAAACAAGAAGTAGTCACAGTTTTAGAATGGCTCGGCACCGTACATCGGCCCTGGAACGCAAACCGTCTGTAGCAGGCGTCAAAATTTTAAACATTCTCCCAGATTATATAAAAAGGGAACAAAATTTCAACAAATTCAAGTCTCGATTAAAAGGCTACTTAGTGGCTCTCGCTTGTTATTCTGTGGGTGAATTTATAGCTGACTCCTAATTTGCGGACGGCTCGGGAGAGATCCTTGTATGAATGTTAGTGCTGTTGAAGAGGGTTTGTAGTGAATGAATGCGTTAATCTGTGAACGATTGAACTCCCCCACTAAGCTTTGCTGGAATTGTTACTATAGTTATTTTAGCACATCACTTAATATATCATTAGTTTGTAGGATCATTTTTATTATAATATGACTTTTGCTATACGATATGTACATATTGTCAAAAAGCAATAAAACTATTTCATTTCATCACAAGATTGAAACTCAAAGATCGCAAGATTGAAACTCAAAGATCGCAAGATTGAAACTCAAAGATCGCAAGATTGAAATTCAAAGATAGCAAGTTTGAAACTAAAAGATCGCAAGATTGAAACTCAAAGATCGCATGATTGAAACTCAAAGATCGCAAGATTTAAACTCATAGATGGTGAGATTGAAACTCAAAGATCGCATGATTGAAACTCAAAGATCGCAAGATTTAA
>JAQJVL010009012.1:0-17547 GCA_035578905.1 Stictocephala bisonia
TATCCGTAATTTCGTGAAGCAGTGCCGTTGAAAAAAAGGACAAAATTGGTAGGGCTACCTAGACCCCCAGTGGCAAGTCACGGCGGGTTCCAGGAAGAAAACCCGAGCACTCTAAATATGGGAGAAGAGAAAAATTTTTCCAGGGAAGAAAATTTGGGAGTCTCGAAAGGGTTGGAATGGCGACGCAAATTCGCAAAGAGGTTTTATGTGGAAAGACCCTTAAAATGATTTGACGCCGCCACCTTTCTGTCGTGAGGGAGCTCCTAAAGGTTTTCCCATCGTTGGCCCATTGCTTTTTCCTCATTTGTGGGACTACTGCCCTATTTAATGTTGTATGCAAGAACCGGCCAGCTTTCTCTTTTTTGCATTCGCCGAGTTGGCTTTCTTTTCCCCTGACATCGTTGTATAAAACCCAAAAGTTGTCAGTGTCTGGGAAAAAAATTAAATCTTTTCCAAAGACTTAGGGAATTTCTCAAAAACATTGATTACTGTTGTTTTGTTTTCAAAACCATAAAAATAGAAAAAATATTTAAGCAAAAACTGTAAAATTCAAAAAGTTTTAAAAGTTGTTTAAATTTATGAAAAAAAAGAATACAAATACACCAAAACAAAACACACACCCCTGTTTATTTATTTATTGATTGATAAAAACCCCATTGATTTAAAAAATCACAAAGGTTTTAAAAAATGACAGGACTCATCCCTCTCTTCACTGATGTAAACCATTTCAAATAGATATGTTTCTTATCGGATTTTGACAGTTTTCGAATACGATGGCAATCCATACTTTGGGCCTTTTTGAATGTTTTGGGATCGATTCAAAGGTCTGAAACCCAAAAAAAACTGAAAATAAAAATTTTTTTCCCCCGTTTTAAAATGTTTTTACGTGCTAAAACCCGGGAAAAAAATCCCAAAAAAAAATTCCATACATCATAATTTCTTGCAAATTACAGTTTTTTATTTAAAAAAAAAATATATATTAATTTCCTTTACCTTTGGTTTGGTATAGTTGTTTTATGTAGTTAAACCTTTATTAGTAACGATTTATTCCTTTTTAAGGGCTTTTCCCAATTTTTAAAAAAAATATTTAAATTTTTAAATTTTAAATTTAAAAAAGGGGGATTTGGAGGGGGGGGGTTGAAGTGGGGGAGGGATGCATTTTTTTATACTTGCATTTTAAGGGCCGTTTAAAAATTTCCCCAAGGTCCCAAACATTTTTGATTGGTTACAAAGGCTACTTGAGGAATCTTATCTTTAAAAGGTTAGTTTTGTTATTACACGTTTGTAGATTGTTTGTAGGGGTTTTTAAAGACCCAATAGAAACTTTTTTATGTACGAGGTTTTGCTAAATGATCATTTAAAGTTCCAGTTGTGTTGCTGTGTTGTTTTTGGGCCCACACTCAGTCTAATTCTTTGTTTAACTGGGGACTGTGCTCTTGCTTTTTAGGAATCATGGTCATAGGGGTTTTGGTGTTTTATCTCCTGTTTAACCCTTTTTTTTTTTTTTTGTGGAGGTTATTATTTTAAAAAAGTCAGAAAAGAAATTTTCAGTGATTTTGTGAAGAAAGGTTTTTTTGCTTTTTTTTAATTTAAAATTTGGGGCCCAAGAAAAAATTTGGGCTCCCCAAAAGGTGGTTTTTAGAAGGTGTAAAGAAGATCCCCGTCTGGGGTTTTTAAGGGAAAGAAAACCTCTTTTCGTTTGGGAAATTCCAATGATGTGGGGGTGAGCGAAAAATCTTATTTTCTGTATGTTATTTTTGTTCCGTAGATGTAAAAGGTTTTAATTCAAAAAAAACAAAAAAAAATTTTGGGCTTTCCCGAACCTAAATTCAGCAATTGCCCATCCCCATACCCTTGAAGTACCATTTCCCAATTTCCAAATTCCTATTTTAAAATGATTTTTTCCTTTAATTTTTCAGAGGAGGGAAAACCCTATTTTTCCCCAAGACGAGCCCGGGTTCAGATTTTTCTGTAGTTTGAGGGACCGCACCCTTTTCACGCAGAGCGAGCTGAATGACCTATTTAGGGGGACCTAGGCCTTCAAAAAAAGCTCCCAAAATTCTGGGTTTCAGATTAAAAAATAAAAACTTGCTATCCCCTGGAAAAAACTTTTTGTTGGTTTAGACCCGGGAAAAAAAAGTTAAAAAAATTTTTTTTTTTTCAAGAGGGTGATCTCGTTTATTGCATTTGATTTTCCGGACTTATGAATTTAATTTTAAAACTTTTGGAATATGACCCATCCCCATTTGGGCCTTTTTCATAGACTGTCTAAAACTAGTTTTAAAGGGGTTTTTTTACTGAAATAAGGGGAAATGATTTTGGGTTTCATACCTTTAGGGAAAACTCATTCTTTTAAAAGGGAAAAGTTATAAAAATTTTAGCGGGTGGTTTTGAGAAAATCAATTCAATGAAATAAAAGGATGGTCTGTGGATACTTTAAAATAAAAAATCTTTTGGGGGCCCAAACAATCTGGATACAAAAAAATACCCCCTGTTTTCTCTGTTTATGGGAAGCCGAGCCAGGGGGCCCTTCATGGGGAAAAAAACGGGAAGGGCCCCAATGCGTACTTTTTTTTCCCCTGGTAAAAAAAATGTTGTTTACACTACCTTAGTTCCCCCTGAAAAGGTTTTGCTCCCATTTTTAACAAAAAACGGGGGCTTATTTGAAGCGTTTTTTTAAAAGTCACTGCCGAAAGATGGGCCCTGCTTAAAAGTATTTGTGCCCCCAAGTTCCCAAAAACTTTTGGGAAGCCAAGTTAAAAGAGGGGGTTTTTCGGGCCTTGACATAGGAAACTTCTTTCTGATCCCCCTTTTCTCCGAAAACATGAATAAAAAGGGAAAAAAAAGGAAGCAGGGAACTTTTTTCAGGGTTTTGTGGAAAAAACTTTTTCGGGGGAAAACCCCAAAGGACCCTCTTTAAAAAAACGATGTAAAACGCATTTTGGTGCTTTTGAAGAGCTGGATGGTAATATGAGTTAAAAAGTTCATTTTTTAAACATTTCCCCAGGGTTGATTTATTTTTCCTTTGAAAATTTGGGGGGCGTACTGGGGAAGAACAAGGGGGAACGTTTCCATCGGGATGTCCGTGACATTGGGGGACGATATCAAGCAAGGTGGAATGAAAAAACATGCGGGCAGACTACTGTTTGGTTGCTGAAGGGGGGGAAAAAACAAATGAAAAAAGAAAGCGAGTTCGAAGGAGTATAAATGAAAAGAAAAGAAGTTTTCCCCAAAAATATGAAGAAAAAAAAAGTGAATATAAAATGAAAACTTTTTAAAATTTATTGATTTATTCTTTTTAAATGATTGTATTAACAAACTATAGTTTTTTAAAATTTTAATTTTTTTTTTTTTTCCCCCAAAATTGAAAAAAAAACTAAAATTTGCTGGAGGAAAATGGTTGTTTTTTTTAAAAAGATTTAGCACACAAAAAAACTTTAGGTATTTAAAAAAAAAATATCTCATGCGCTGAAAAAAAATTTTTTTTTTTGCGCCCTGTGCCCTGTTGTAGGTTTAATTTTACCTATAATGATCCCCGTTTTATTTTTTTTAAAATTATCAACTAGATTTTTCGGTTCTTGAAAAATTAAAAAAATTGATGTAAATTTTAAAACCGGGACATACTTCAGTGACAGGGGCTTTTTTTTTTTTTTTACTTGTAGAAAAATTTAAAGAAAAAAGTAAATTAAACATAAAAATAATTTAATTTTAATATTTGAGTATTTAAAAAATGCTCCTTCATTATTTTTAGGTTAGTTTTAGGTCAGGTTGGGTTTTTCACGAAAAAATTTCATTCAATTCAAAAATAAACAGTTAAAACTTCACTATACTTAGTGGATTATTAAAAATTTATTGCACTTTCCCTACACTTCAACCCAAAAATAAATAAGTAAATTGAAATGTTTTTTCGGGAAAAAATTTGAAAATTTCCCCCAAGGGGAAAAAAATTCGCAATTTTACCCAAATTTTAAAAAATAATATTGCAAAAAGAAAATAAAAAACAATTTTGGGGCGTGCCCAAAAAAATAAAAATTTTTTTAAAAACCAATTTAAAATTTTTGGTGATAAATTTGGGGTTTTAAACAACGTTTACCATTTTGACCAGAGCGATTGACGAAAGAATCTTAAAACTTTTTCCCAAAATCAACTACAGAATTTTTAATTTTTTTTTTGTATTCAAATAAATCTCTTTTAAAAAATTTAAAGAAATTTTAAAGGGGGTTCGTTTTAAATTTTTCCGGGGTAAAATTAGGGTTTAAGAAGCGGGGAAAAAAGGAAACGGGTTTCGCTCAGACGGTCACCCCCCAAAGGGGGACACCCACGTCGATTTTGGCTTGTTTTCCCTTTACCTTGCGAAAAGTCGGTTACCTGGGGTCAAGGCCACCGGCAAAAAATTAAATTTGTGACGTTCACTTGTTTTTTCATTCAAAACACCTACTAAAAAAATTAAAAAAGGTAAGGGGAAAGATCGGGTTAAATTACAAAAAATTTGGGGGTTAAAAAACTTCCAGTTTAAACCCTTGAAATTCTGAATATTAAAGACCCATAAACTTTTTTGGGGGGCATATATGGGAAGTACATGCATTGGGAACAAGAACCCTAAAAAACCAGACCCTAAAGAAATCTTTTAAAAAAATATTAATTTTTTGTATTTTTAAAATAGTAATTTTGTATTAATTACCTAATAAAAAAATTAACGTTTGTAAATGTTACTTTAAAAAAATTTAAAGGGAAAATCCCAAACCTTTCCCAAATTTTGGGTTTTTTAAATTAAAAACGGGGCCCTCTGATACGCAAAAAAACTTAGGGGTTATATTGTTTTTTTTATAATATTTAAAAAAAGGGGTTTGGAAGGGAAAGGGACCGTTTAAAAAAATAAAATACTTTTCCCATTTTCCTTTTCCCTTTAGAAAATTTAAAATTTTTAAATTTTGTCTTTGACTTCCAAAAGTAAAAAAATTTGTTATTTTAAAATGTTTCCCTCCATTGCAAGTTGATTCAAAAACAAATTACCCTGCCCAAAAAAAAGGGGAAAAAGGACAATCAATGATGGGACTGCTGGCGCCCAGGCGTGGACGAGGCGCCGGGGTCGGGGGGGTTTATGGAGGCCCCAGCCAGGGTGGCCTGGGGCCCCGGGGGGTTGGTTAATGGAAAAACAAAAAAATTTTAGGGCAAAATAAATCGGAAAAATCGATAAATGTGTTTTGATATATTAGTATCGATATTTTAATTGTTAATATCGGCCATAACGATATTTTGGGCCCGGGATATTTTATCATTAAAAAATTGGGCGTTTTTCTCTCTGTTTAAAAATCATCACGATTCGAAAAAAAAACACTTTTTAAACTCCTTAAAAACGTAAAAAAATACATTGAAATAATAAAGTAACTTTATTTAGCATTTTATGTGAGGTTAAATTCCACTAAAATGTTTTTTAGTAAATTTAAATTTTTTTAAATTTTTTTGGGTGTTTATAAGAAGCCTAGTGGTTTTTTTTAAATTTTAAAAAAACAAAAAAACAATGTTATTAAATTACTGTTTTTTTTTAAATTCTTTTTTTAAATTAATAAAATTTAATTAGAGGGTTTTAATTATTCTTTTTTTTTAATTTTTTCATTAAAAACCCAAGACTTAACTTTTTTCCCGTTTTGATAAATGTATTAAAATTTTTTACATTCAGAAAGGATTTCAAAATTGGTCACAGGAAAACAAGAAGTATTTTTGGTATGAATAAGAGTTAGTGCATAATTTTAAAACAGAAAAGTCATTTCCCAATTCGATTTTTCGGTTATCCGTTTATACCCGATATTTTTTTTTTTCATAAAAACGTTAGATCGATATTGGGCTTGCAAATTTATCAAAAAAATTTGATATATCTTTATGTTAAAAAATATTTGCCAACTTTAAAAAACCCTTTTTGGGGTGTTGTCTTATTACTGCATTTGTAATGCGACTCTTATGTCTTTTGAAAAACAAAAAAGGGGTTTATTAAAGCCCCTAAAGGCAAAGGGGGGCAAACCCCCAAAAAAGTAATTTTTGGAGATTTTTAAAAGTGCTAAATTTTAAAAAATCATTTTCTTAGGTCAAAAGTTGTCTGGATTGTGATTTTTTGTAATCGGGAAGATTAAACCCTTAAAATTTATTATTTCAAAAAATTATTTTTTTTAAAAAATTTAAAAAATTTGTAAAAAATATGTTAGAATTTTTTAAAAGACACTAACTAGTACCATGTGTTGACGATATCAACAGGTTTTGCATCTATTTAGCTTAGGTTTCTATTTCAAAGATTCTGTCCGTAATAATGATCGTATTGTATCACTTGAAGTTTCATTTGATATATGAAGAATTATTCTATTGGATAGACTATAAGTTGATTTTTGAAAAGAGTAATTTTATAATTTTTTACGGGTAAAATAGGTAAAACTTTACATGCCCATTCGGGACAGTATTAACTAAAAATAAAAATTTTTATTACTTATGGTCCACTAGTTTGGGGGACCTTTTCTTTCAGTGTTCGCCAAATTTACTTTAAAAATTTAAAACAAAAAAATCGAAAGTTGAAACAGAAAAAGTGTTTGCCCAAATGACGGTGAGACTTTACGTTACTACAGCTAGGGTGGGATATTGTAATTGTTTTTATGATTTTTTGATTTTATTTTTTTAAAACGGGGAAAATAATATTTTTTTTGTTTACTTTAATATTAATGCGATTGTACTTTTTTTTTATTACAATATTTTTTAAAAATTTGAGATTTCGGGGATAAAAAGTTATTTATTAACAAAAAATTTAAAAGTCGGCAGAACTCAAAAAATTTTTTTCAAAAATCTCCTTAAATGTTTCCTTAAAAGAGATTCCCCCTTTTTAAGCAAGGCCTATTGCTTTTTAATGGCTTAAAAAATTGTATTTTCAGGGGAAATTGCCCAGATTTTAATTTTGATGCTAAATAATGTTTTAACCTTCTCTACTACTCCACTCTTTTTCCGTTGGTTCCCGGGACATTTTTTTGGTAAAAAATTGTTCAACTAGTGCAGAAGTACTGGGTAGAGAAAGGGGAAAAACTCCAACACTTTTTCCCAAAATGTTAATTTTAAATTTTTCCTTAAAAATTTGAGGGGAAAGGTGTGGTTAATAGTGATATAATAGTGCATAAATATGAGCCCATAAACAACACACAACCTCCCACAAATTGTCGATTGCCCAAAATAATGCATGTTTGTCTTTTCTACAATTTTATATTTTTAAAAATATTTTTTTAAATTAATAAAAGAATTAAAATTATGGACTTTTCTCCCAAAGGATTTTATTATTTACGGTCCGGACACAGAACGAAAAAAATACAAATGTCCGTAAAAAATCGGACGAAATGGAAACCCCAAAAATTATAGTACTTCCGACTGTCCAACGACTTTGGCATTTTGGAAAAAGGTGACACAAAATTTTAAAAACGAAAATTTGAATAACTTTTACATTTAGAGCCCCCTGAATTTCCCAACGGGGCAAGAAACAACCCCAAAAAGGTCTTGTCCCCCCCGCCTCATAAACGCGGGGTGCCTTGACCCCCTTGCCGCCGACAGAGGTGGCGCCGATCTTATTGTCCCCCCCATATGAGTGGTTAATGGGCGCGACACCCTCCCCCCTGACGTACAGGATATTGACTTTTGTAAGGGTTTCCCCGGTTTCTCGGCCCAAAACCGGAATTGGCTCCACTTTTTGGTTTTTTTGGGTTTAAATAAAGGTTTTTTTTCCCAAAAAAAAAAAAAAAAAACAAAAAAAAAAAAAAAATATTTTAAACATGTTCATTGATCAATAAAAACTTCACCTTTGAGCGGACTTCAAAGTAACGTCCAGATACATTTTTTATTTTATTTTTTGGGATGGATTTAGAAAAGTACTATTTGTGGGTTTTTTTGGGCCCATAAAACTGTTTTACTTCCCAAGTAAAGGCTAAATTTTAAACTTTTAAAGTGGATTGTTTTTTTAAAAATTTTTGTTCATGTACAAAATAAAAAATTTAGGTCTACTACTTTATTACTAACGGGGGTTGCCCATTTTGGGTTTGGTAGTAAGGGTTCAGTTTGTGGTGTAGGGAAGAGAATGAGTGCAGACTTGTCAGTTGGCAAAAAATTTCGACCAACACTACGTGGTTGGGGGTTTTCCAGAAAAATAGGGGGTCTGTTTTTTGCCTGGTTTTTGGGCTATTAAAAAATATTCCTTTCTGAATTAGTTAACTCAGAGATTTAAAAATGACTACCCCTGTTACTACACTCATCTCACTCATTAAATTTCATTTGGGCCCAAAATACCCTACGATCGGCGCCCTTTAAAAAATAAATCCCAAATAATGATGAATTAATTTTTTTTTGGGAAAAAATTTAAGAAAATTTTATGTAGATCTATTTACCTCAAAGGGTCCAAAGTCGGAGAAATTTTTGGGTAAAAAATTAAATATTGAAAAAACAAAATCCATAAAAATGAAGCAACCTTTCCCCTTTTCATTCGCCCGGGCCATCGCTCGGATTCGATACTAATAAACTAAAGTAAATTTTTCGAAACCCAAAAGTAAACGTTCCCGATAGACTAAAATTAGGAGAGAAAAATGATTCACTGGGTTTTTACAAAAATAAAAAAAATAATACTTAAAAAGTAGAGAGAAACCCCTGCCAAAAAAATTTTGTAGCCCAAAAAGGACATTTTTTTACATGCTTTGCATTGCGATTCCAGCTTTAAATTTAAAGGGTATTTAAAAAAATTCCCTTTGGACCGGGGAAACACTCACATATTGTTACAAATTAAAAGCATCTTAACGTGATTATTGAAACCCAAAATTTAAGAAAATTTCAAAAGTTTAAGATGTATTATTCAAGTTTATTTTTTTGGTTGTTTTGTAGGGAAATTTTGAATTTTTTAAACTGCCTACCACAAATAAAAAAACTAACATCCCTATGGGCATTTCAATCTTACCCTCAGCCTGCTTAAAAATCTTTTTTTTTTCAAAATCGTTTAATCTTTATGAATCCAAAATCATCATACGATTCATGTTTTTTGGGTGTGGTAAATTTTGGGAAAACCTTTTTCTATTATTAAAGGTTTCCCTTCTAGCGGATACATTTTTTTTGTTATTTAGTTTTTCTAATTCAAAATCCCCAAGAATGAAATTTTGAAGTGTAAATGTCAAAATTTTTAAAATTACTTAATGTTTTTTAAAAAATTTAAAAAGGCCCATTGGGTCCAATAGAATAAAGGGTTTCGCCTTTTAAAAAAGAAAAACAAAAAATTTTCGAAGATAATTGTTTCGGGGCCCAATCCCTTTAAATAAACAGACATACTTTATTTATTTTTTTTTTACATTTTATGGGGGTGGGTTTCTTTTAAAAGAGAAAAATTAAAATTTTGTTCTATTCACAACATGACTAACACGGACGAATGAAAACCAAAGCCCACGAAGGGAGGCTGCACGGGAAAGCAGCGGGGTGATAGGGCTGAAAATACGACCCTTAAGAGATTGTATCTAGAATTTTTAAAAACATTACAAATTTATTTAAATAATCATGAAAAAGCCCAAAAAAAGCTTCCCGGATTTGCATGAAATTTTTGAGAAAATCCCAACTAAAAAAAAGTTAAAATTTAAAAACAAACCCCGTAAAAAATTTTTCAAAAAAATGTTTAGTAAGCAGCGATAAATTTTTTTCATTTTTTTTTCCCTTTTCCTTCAGTCAAATTTTCTTTTTGGTAACAGTTTTAAAAAACCCCTAATAAAACAATTCTACAAGGGGATGATACTTAGCTAAACCTACATTTAAATTCAAATTTTTAATCTATTCAACTGTAAATTTTTTTTAAAGTTTAAAAAAGTTTAATTCGAAACCAATATATTTGGCCCACATTTCAATTTAAAAACAGTTCGCCCCGTTTGTCTGTGCTTTTTGGGTTTTTCATGCCCCCAAATCAGGACGTACCCGGGTGTCTTTAAAAATTTTGGTCTTACATGTCCTAAGTTCCCGTACGTTTCCCAATGTCTAAAATTATTTGGGCTTACATGTCCCAAATCAGTTAAAGTTTCCGGATGGGTAAAAATATGGTTCAAAAGTCCCCAAATCAGTAATTTCCGGGGAAAGGGTAAAAATATGGCCCCTACATGTCCCCAAATCAGTAAGTACCGGATGGCTAAAAAATTTTGGTCTATGCATTTCCAAGTCAGTAAAGTAAAAAGGATGGCTAAAAATATGGGGGCTCTTTCATGTCCCAAGTCAGTACGTACCCGGATGGCTAAAAATATGGTTTTACATGTCCCCAAGTCAGTACGTACCGGTTGGCCCAAAAATATTTGGTTTTATACAGTCCCCAAATCCGTACCCTTCCGGATGGCTTTAAAAATATGGTTTTAGCATTTTTCCCAAGGAAATACGTACCCGGATGGCTTTTACATATGGTCTTATGTTTTTCTCAAAATCAGTACGTACCGGATGGCTATACATATAGTCTCTACAAAAGTCCCAAGTCAGTTTTCCCTACCGGAAGGCGTTTCATATGGTCTTAAATGTTCTAAGTCGAGTCCCCTTTCCGGGGTAAAATACACATTCGACTTGCCCCCACGTCGTAATTGACCGTTTAAGGTTTTTTAGTGGATGCAAGCTTGTTCCTCCAAGGGCGGTTTATAAATATTGTCTACTCGAGAAAATGGCCGGGAACAGCCTCCCCCCGGGGAGCCGGGGGAAAAAGCCATGCCCTCTCCCGTAATGGCTGACCCCAAAAACGGAAATTTTTTTTCCTTTTGTTATGCGTTGTTAATTTTTTTTTTGCCTCCTTTCAAACCATCTTGTGTTCAATTTTGACAGTGAGGCGTTGTTTGGGAAAATTTTCATTGGTGCTTTATTCCCTTTTAACAAAAGATATTTTCTGTTTCTAATAATAAGTGAGAGTCATGTTTTGCCCAAATTTTTACGGTATAACATAAAAATTGGGGGGGGATTTGGGAAAATTTTTACGATAATTGAAAAAATTTTTTTTTAATTTTTAATAATATTAATTGGGTGGATTTTAAAAAAGGGTTTAATTTTACCAAAAAATTGGTGTTATTAAAAGGTAGTTTTCAGTATTTTAGGCAAAATTTGCAAATATAAGTATATTTTGAAACTTTTTGATTTCAAGCTAATAACAGCTATTTTCAAAAAAAAATAAAATTTTTTTTTAAATAAAAGTTAAAAGATTGTTTTCTTTTGTACTTGTTGGCAATAATTGTTGCAATTCATATCTGTTTGAACACCCTCCCAAATTTAAAATTTATTACCAAAATTCATATGAGGTGATTAGTTGTACATAAAAATGGGGTTTGATAAGAATTGCTTTTCTGTACCAGGGTTTATTAATCAAAAAGTTTCAAGGGGTTAAACCTTTCCACTAACCCAAATGGAATGTCTAACGACAAAGGATGCAAATCAATTTTGAAATTTTTGAAAGCTGCGGTTGGGTTTGCTTGGAGGAATGATAAAATGTGGGCGAGTTGTATTTGGTGAATTAAGTTTTTATCATTTGACATTTTTTCTTCTTTAAACTTTTATTGGTGAACAAAGTATAAAAATTAAAAAAACTGTGTATTTTGTTTGGGGGGAAAGGGGGTGAGTCAATTCATGTAAGTTTAAGGGTGGGCGGGTGGGGCAAATTTCTTCCCGTCATCCCCTTTGGGTCCATTTGTCTATCAAAAAATACCCTTTACTAAGCAAAGGTGTATGTTTACCAAAATTTGATGTATAGCTAACTTGGAATTTCCCTCATTTAACAACATGAAATAAAAATATATTTGCTTTAATAAAACAAAAAAAAAGTGCTCTCTGCATTTTCTGATAATCTAAAATTTAAAAAATTTTTTAACCCCTGACTATATAAGAAAGAAGGGGGTCCTTTTCTTTCGGGGGCCGCCCCAAAACCGGGTTTTTTTTGTTTGGTGGGAAAATTTGTTCATGTTCGGTTTTTACCGGTTTGGGGTAGTGGTCTCCTTCCCCCCCCCTCTCTCCTCTCTCTTTTCTCTCTCTCCTCTTCTCTCGCATACGCTTAAAAAGGGGTATTAGTGACTAAAAAGTATGCCAAATCATCCCAGCGCTTATTTGGCGAAAATGCCCCTGGCTACGCAAATTCATTGCCTTGGGGTGTATTTTTATTTATATTGACAAAAGTTTAAAAGGGTTTTCAGTGAAAAAGGAAGTTTGGGCTTCAGTAAAATGAAAAATTTGTATCAGTAAAAATTTAAATTCCCCAAGTCCTTGTAAAAGGGGAGTCTGGGTGGGGAGCCACCAATCAAAAAATATCTATTTCAAAAAAGATAAACCCCTACTTTAAATATTTTTTTCCAAATTAAAAAATTTTGTTGGGTATGTCATTTTGTATTTTTATAAGAAAAGGAATTGCCTTTTCCCTATTTAATTTTTTAGTATTTTTTAAAAAAAGTTTTTTTAAGTAATTAAAATTTTTATATCAGCAATTTAAAAAAATCCCCAAATCAATCAACAGGAAAAACATTTTTTCAAAAAATGTGTCAAAATTTAAATTGGAAAAATTTTTGACCTTTTCCATTAATTGACTATCTACTTTTTCCCTTTTCTTTCCCCCCTAGGTGGTACTAAAGTTTACACAAACTGGTTTAAAAACCAAAATTTTTGACTTTCCGCCCAAAAGAGTCTTTTGTGTTTAAAAAAATTTTTTGGAAAAACAATTTAAGGGTAAGGCAGCGATAAAGGTTTCCCCAGTGGTTTGGAATAAAAAACAGGGGACGTAAAAATGATTGGGAAACTGTTTTTTTAAAAACAATGAATATTTAACAAGCAAATAAAAGAATAAACGAAAAAAAAAATTCCCCCCAAAAAAATTTGGGTTTGTATAAAGGGGCTTAAAAGGAGTAACGTGGTGCTTTTTTTTTTTTTTTTTTTTTTATTGGGTTTGAGAAAATAAGCATTAGTTTTTATGGAAAATGGGGTTTGTGATGAAGAAACCAAACCCCGAAAGTAAACGGAATTTGTTTTTCACCCCCGCCTTACTCAGTGGGCTTCTTGGTAATAATTTTAAGTGTTTTTAAAAAAAAAGTAAACATTTCAAATTTTCAAATTTATGTAAAAAAATGTAAAAAAATTATGGTGATCGAATTTCCCCGTAAACAACGTTCACCACCCTCAGACCCTGTCAGGATTGGAAAAGAAAAGGGTTTTAAAAAACTCTCAGTGAAATTCAAAATCTTCCTACTCCATGGCACCCGGAAAGGTTAAATTTTCGTCCCCCTTTTTTTAATCAAAAAACCCTGGACCCCGATCTTCCCGACATATTCAAGGAAATTTAAAATCTACAATATTTACATCCGTTGTTTTTCAAACACGAACTGCCTATTAGCTACGCATTGTGGTTTTTCGGCAATTTAAATTTAAAATGGCGGGGGGGGGTTTTTTTTTTAAAAAAAAGTGCAAAATTTTTCTCGCGGCGACATTCCCGGGTTTTCTGTTTCCTCCGCATTTAATGTTAATCAGTTTTGGGAATTTAACAACCCTTTTAAATGATCCCAGACTTCCCCTATTACATACCACCCACGGGAAAAACTTGTTGAGTATTGTGATGTTGGCCTGTTTTTAAAGTTGTGTCGTCGTCTCATGTGGGTGAGTGAAGATCCCAGGGAAAAATATTTTGTACGATAGTTTTTGTGTTTTTATTCTTGATTAATTTTTTCATTGAAAAATCACAATTTAAAACATTTTAAATAGATTGGACCTTTTATAAAACTACAGTTTTTTAATGTCATTATAACAATAAAAAACGAAACGTACAGTTTTTAAAAAGAAAAAGGGATTTTTTTTGCCCGTTTTGGGGGTAAAATTGGGACAGCTACTATATGCCCGTCGATTTCTATGGATGGCCCTTTGGGGTTTAAGAAACGACCGCCCTTAAAATTTTTAATTTTAATTCTGTTTAAAATTTTTCGGTTTGCCATGAAACTTTTTTAGCCCGAAAAAAGGTTAAAATTGGTTTTTCGTTGATTAATTTTTAAAAGGTTTTAGAGCCTGGTGGGAGGGGAAATATCATAGATATAAAAGATTATCTGGGCTCCACCCCCACTGGCTCTTAACTTTTCCTATCACTACAATATTTTTATTGCTACATACAGTATAACAACTGTTTATGATATGTTGTGCATATTGCGTATTTTTAGTGTGGAAATCAAAACCATTAAATTTTTTTAGTAACAAAACATTTTAAAACGCTGCCGTTAAATAAAACGATACTACATATGTTCTGTTGCTTTTAATAGTTATCCTGTTGTTAAGTAGTCAGACTTACGAATGCCGAGGTGACACGAGCGCAGCAAGTAGTGCGCTTGCCTCACGAAGCGTGCAGGGGTGTCACATAGTAACGAATATAACAGTAAATAAATATTATTTAATATTCAAATATTTAATTAGTCGATAATTCTTGTAAACATTACGCCTATAACATGCTTATGAATCTCTTATTGCTATGAACATTAGTTTTATAAATTATGGGTAGTAACTAGACTTACCCATAATTTAAACGGTAGTCTAGTTACTACAAATTTCTGGAGATATCAAAACGTATGACGGTTTTTAATAAATATTCTTATTCTTATATAATAAGAATAGTTCTTAAGCGATGGCGTGAGTGATCCCTGCTCTACAAAAATATTTGAAAAGATCATTTACGTAATTATTCTGGGATTGGAATGCAAAGCATGTAAGAATGTCCAGGTTGGCTACAACATTCAGCCCTGTGTAATGTTAGTAATATCTGTTTCTCTATTTATAGAATGCAGTGAATCAGTGTTCTCGTGATGTAGTCCATTGAGGGGACATTATTTTTGGTGAAATGATTGTTTCTGATGTGTTAGGGCGGGCACAAGGCAGTAAAACATTCATCAAAAGGGCTCATGATGACGATTTCATAAATTTAGATGTAAGTATTAAAGAATCAGCTAGTATTTTTCTAATGGCTACAATACATTTTAAATTTTTAAGAAAATATATCTGTCCGATGAAACAAATTTTTGTGATGTCTCGACTGTAATGTATATTCATTAACTCCACACGTGTATTAATCGGTGGCTGGGTCAATGCCTCTGTACGTGTATGGGTTGGTATAAGGTATAGAGAACTGATAAACCTTGTTCACTTAGGACAGCCTCTTTATCTGCATGCAGGTCAAAACGTGTGGCATTGCCGTAAAACACGGGAAGTAACCGAGGAAGAGCAACATTCGAGACGTTTGTGGACCAGCACAATATGACGACCACGCACAGTCCACAAGCTACAGAAAACAACGTTACTCTATTTAGTACGGAGACGAGCAATATCTATCCATCTGAGATGGTTGTTGTGGAGTCAGTCTGCTCAGTGAAAATTTGCCTCGTCACCAGAGAGAAGAGGCCTACAACACTTGTAAGTACGTAACGATACCTCATCAATTTGTGCACCCGCGCTCAATACCCCATAAACACTGTCATAACCCCCTAGTTTGCGCCGATTTGCGCCCCATAAGCGAGTCAGTGGTGCGTGAACACCTACTTACGGCTGAGGACGACCCTTTGTCCGCCTCCACCTGGGCCGTAAAGGAAGTCTAATCGATCACCAACAAGTTCATGACGATTGCCCAACATCCCTTCCACCATAAATGTCCGTGAGAATCTCCTTCTTGGAACTGTTCACGCAAGTGTGAAACTCTACAAGTGGTTTTGGGTTCATATTTTCAAAACGAATTCAATTTCAGTATGAACATTCTTAATTTAACGTAATGGGAGAGTTTGATTTAAGAACTGGGTGTTTTATAAAAATATATATTTCGATTTTTTTTATAAGTGAATTTATATATTGGCAAGTTGCCTATAAGGTAAATTTACGGTCATGGCAGTTGAGTCATGAAAACTGAGTCACTGTAGTGAATTCTTTAAAAAGAGTTAGCGTCTTTTTTAGACAAGGACCACCACATTAAAAATGTTTTCTATAGAAAATGGACACTTTAGGGCCTGTGACAAACTCATTTTAACATTACGAAATACACAAGACAGTGAAAAACATGAATTGTGTAAGAAGTTTACACAATTCTCAAATCAGTTGTCGAGGGTCTCCAAGCTCGTAAAGTATTGTGTCGTGTCCTACATAACCTGACATAACATAACTCAACTTAATCTGGCCTAACATAACCTAACCTATCCTAGTTTTACATAGGCCTACATACAGTTTTTTTTTTTTTCACACATATTGTATATAAAAAGTTTAACCGCCTCGAGTTATGTGAAAGGATTGAATTCTGAAAAAGAAAAGAGGTAAAGAAATGGAATGTGGCACAGGCATTGTTGATACAAAAAATCTAGATGTATAAGTTAAGAGGGCTCTAAAGGGAAAGAAAATATAGAAGTGATGCGACACTGGCGATAGAAGTTGGAACTACGTCCAGTTTAATCCGCCGGACGAAGTGCAATATAGTCCCAAGAATCATTTCCTGTATAGTAGGTTTTCCTAGTATTTTCAACCGGAAACCCCAATTACCCCTTCCTCCCGTCTGCCGTCTCCTCAGGTGGCTACACGCCCGACCTTCTCTATCTGACTTCTGAATGTATGTTGAGCCGAAAGGCCAATTCTTTTCAACAATTGTCAATTTTCCAGTCAGTACCAGGTTTGCTGCTGTATTTTATTTCTTAAAATGTTTTTAGTCATTTTGTTTTTATAAAAAATAGTAATATTTTACTATAGTTTTTATTAGTTTTTATTTACAAAAAAAAACAAAGTAATATTTGTTTAGAAAAGTAAACTTTTTACAGCGAAATCAATTTATTCACTGATCAAATAGGGGGGTCTACTAAAATATTGAATTTCTATTTGAAACGTTTTCCAAAATCATAATTCTTGTTCAAATCTTGTTATTCTCAAAACGGTTAAAATTTAACATAGTTAGGCATAGGCTCACCATACTTATATTCTACAATTAAAGAGTTTGATTTATAAACATAAAGATACGCTTTACTAAAAACTAAGTAAATTACGTTACAAAGAATGGTTTTTGTAAATATTTCTTAAAGCTCTTGGATTGTGATCTAAATATTGGTTTTTATGTGGTTAAATATTTAATAAAAGGAATTAATTGGCAAATAAATTTCTATTTCGTATCTTTTTATGTTCAGTTAAAGATCAAAACAACATACGCTTAAAGCATTAAAGGATACGCTTTATTGAAAACTAATAAATCACGTTAAAAAGTAATGGTAAAAAATACCAACTGTCAGTAGATATATAACGGCGGTTCACAAACGTCCCAATGGTGAGATTTCGTCCCGATGGTGAGTCGGCTAGGTCAGTTTTCTTTAATGAGGTTCTAATGACCTTAACGAGTTTTTAATGAGGTTCTAATGACCTTAACGAGGTTCTAATTGACCTTAACGAGTTTTCAATGAGGTTCTAATTGACCTTAACGAGTTTTTAATGAGGTTCTAATTGATCTTAACGAGTTTTTAATGAGGTTCAAATTGACCTTAACGAGTTTTTAATGAGGTTCTAATTGATCTT
>JAQJVL010009013.1:0-17548 GCA_035578905.1 Stictocephala bisonia
ACAACTAAGCGTAAGTGATTAATGTCTCTTTCAGGTTAACGTTAAATTAATGATGGTGTTTTGAGTGGTCTGGAGTAGTTGTCAGCCCAGCTTCAGTATGTAGGCCATAGCGTCACCACCTCGGTTCCTGTACAGTCAATTAGAGGAAGGTGACATCTAAGCGTAATTGATTAATGTTCCTTTCAGGTCAACGACAAATTAATGATGGTGTTTTGAGTGGTCTGGAGTAGTTGTCACCCCAGCCTCAGTATGAAGGCTATAGAGTCACTAACGTAGTTCCTGTTCAGGCAAATAGAGGAAAGTGACAATCAAGTGTCATGGATTACTGTCCCTTGCAGGTTAGCGTCAAATTATTGATAATGTTTTGAGTGGTCTGGAGTAGTTGTCAGGCCAGCCTCAGTATGTAGGCCATAGAGTCACTAACGTGGTTACTGTTCGGGCAAATAGAGGAAAGTGACAATCAAGTGTTATTGATTACCGTCCCTTTCAGGTTAACGTCAAATTAATGATGGTGTTTTGCGTGTTCTGGAGTAGTTGTCAGCCCAGCCTCAGTATGTAGGCCATAGCGTCACTAACTTGGTTCCTGTACAGTCACCCAGAGGAAAGTGACAACCAAGTGTCATTGATTAATGGCCCTTTCAGGTTAAGTTCAAATTAATGATGGTGTTTTGAGGGTTCTGGAGTAGTTGTCAGCCCAGTCTCAGTATGTAGGCCATAGCGACACTAACTTGGTTCCTGTACAGTCACCTAGAGGAAAGTCACAACCAAGTGTCATTGATTAATGGCCCTTTCAGGTTAACGTCAAATTAATGATAATGTTTTGAGTGTTCTGGAGTAGTTGTCAGCCCAGCCTCAGTATGTAGCTATAGCTTTCCTAACTGGGTCCCTGTTCATACAAATAGAGGGAAGTGCCAATCAAATGTCATTGATTAATGGCACTTACAGGTTGACGTCAAATTAATGTTTATGATTAGTTTGTCTGGGGTAGTTGTCAGGCCAGCCTTATTATGTAGGCCATAGTTTTACTAACTTGGTTTCCTGTTCAGTCAATTAGAGGGAAGTGACTACCAAGTGTCATTGATTAATGGCCCTTGCAGGTTGACGTCAAAGTAATGATAATAAATTGAGCGGTCTGGAGTAGTTGTCAGCCCAGCCTCAGTATGTAGGCCATAGCGTCACTAACTTGGTTCCTGTACAGTCACCTAGAAGAAAAGTGACAACCAAGTGTCATTAATTAATGGCCCTTTCAGGTTAACGTCAAATTAATGATGGTGTTTTGAGGGTTCTGGAGTATATGTCAGCCCAGTCTCAGTATGTAGGCCCATAGCGTCACTAACTTGGTTCCTGTACAGTCACCTAGAGGAAAGTGACAACCAAGTGTCATTGATTAATGTCCCTTTCAGGGAAACGTCAAATTAATGATAGTGTTTTGAGTGGTCTGGAGTAGTTGTCAGGCCAGCCTCAGTATGTAGCCCATAGCTGCACTAACTTGGTTCCTGTTCAGTCAACTAGAGGAAAGTGAAACCTAAGTGTCATTGATTAATGTCCCTTTCAGGAAAACGTCAAATTAATGATAGTGTTTTGAGTGGTCTGGAGTAGTGGACAGCACAGCCTTAATATGTAGCCCATAGCCGCACTAACTTGGTTCCTGTTCAGTAAACTAGAGAAAGGTGACATCTAAGCGTAATTGAATAATGTCCCTTTCAGGTTAACGTCAAATTAATGATGGTGTTTTGAGTGGTCTGGAGTAGTTGTCACCCCATCCTCAGTATGTAGGCCATAGAGTCACTAACGTGGTTCCTGTTCAGTCAAATAGAGGAAAGTGACAATCAAGTGTCATGATTACTGTCCCTTGCAGGTTAGCGTCAAATTAATGATAGTGTTTTGAGTGGTCTGGAGTAGTTGTCACCCTAGCCTCAGTATGTAGCCCATAGCCGCACTAACTTGGTTTCTGTTCAATTAACTAGAGGAAAGTAACAACTAAGCGTAAGTGATTAATGTCTCTTTCAGGTTAACGTTAAATTAATGATGGTGTTTTGAGTGGTCTGGAGTAGTTGTCAGCCCAGCTTCAGTATGTAGGCCATAGCGTCACCACCTCGGTTCCTGTACAGTCAATTAGAGGAAGGTGACATCTAAGCGTAATTGATTAATGTTCCTTTCAGGTCAACGACAAATTAATGATGGTGTTTTGAGTGGTCTGGAGTAGTTGTCACCCCAGCCTCAGTATGTAGGCCATAGAGTCACTAACGTGGTTCCTGTTCAGTCAAATAGAGGAAAGTGACAATCAAGTGTCATGATTACTGTCCCTTGCAGGTTAGCGTCAAATTAATGATAGTGTTTTGAGTGGTCTGGAGTAGTTGTCACCCTAGCCTCAGTATGTAGCCCATAGCCGCACTAACTTGGTTTCTGTTCAATTAACTAGAGGAAAGTAACAACTAAGCGTAAGTGATTAATGTCTCTTTCAGGTTAACGTTAAATTAATGATGGTGTTTTGAGTGGTCTGGAGTAGTTGTCAGCCCAGCTTCAGTATGTAGGCCATAGCGTCACCACCTCGGTTCCTGTACAGTCAATTAGAGGAAGGTGACATCTAAGCGTAATTGATTAATGTTCCTTTCAGGTCAACGACAAATTAATGATGGTGTTTTGAGTGGTCTGGAGTAGTTGTCACCCCAGCCTCAGTATGAAGGCTATAGAGTCACTAACGTAGTTCCTGTTCAGGCAAATAGAGGAAAGTGACAATCAAGTGTCATGGATTACTGTCCCTTGCAGGTTAGCGTCAAATTATTGATAATGTTTTGAGTGGTCTGGAGTAGTTGTCAGGCCAGCCTCAGTATGTAGGCCATAGAGTCACTAACGTGGTTACTGTTCGGGCAAATAGAGGAAAGTGACAATCAAGTGTTATTGATTACCGTCCCTTTCAGGTTAACGTCAAATTAATGATGGTGTTTTGCGTGTTCTGGAGTAGTTGTCAGCCCAGCCTCAGTATGTAGCCCATAGCGTCACTAACTTGGTTCCTGTACAGTCACCTAGAGGAAAGTGACAACTAAGTGTCATTGATTAATGGCCCTTTCAGGTTAACGTTAAATTAATAATGGTGTTTTGAGTGGTCTGAAGTAGTTGTAAGGCCAGTCAGTATGTAGCCCATAGCGTCACTAACGTGGTTAGTGTTCAGTCAACTAGAGGAAAGTGACAACTAAGCGTAATTGATTAATGTCCCTTTCAGGTTAACGTTAAATTAATAATGGTGTTTTGAGTGGTCTGAAGTAGTTGTCAGCCCAGCTTCAGTATGTAGCTATAGCTTTCCTAACTGGGTTCCTGTTCAGACAAATAGAGGGAAGTGACAACCAAATGTCATTGATTAATGGCACTTACAGGTTGACGTCAAATTAATGTTTATGATTAATTTGTCTGGGGTAGTTGTCAGGCCAGCCTTATTATGTAGGCCATAGTTTTACTAACTTGGTTTCCTGTTCAGTCAATTAGAGGGAAGTGACTACCAAGTGTCATTGATTAATGGCCCTTGCAGGTTGACGTCAAAGTAATGATAATAAATTGAGCGGTCTGGAGTAGTTGTCAGCCCAGCCTCAGTATGTAGGCCATAGCGTCACTAACTTGGTTCCTGTACAGTCACCTAGAGGAAGGTGACAACCAAGTGTCATTGATTAATGGCCCTTTCAGGTTAACGTCAAATTAATGATGGTGTTTTGAGGGTTCTGGAGTATATGTCAGCCCAGTCTCAGTATGTAGGCCATAGCGTCACTAACTTGGTTCCTGTACAGTCACCTAGAGGAAAGTGACAACCAAGTGTCATTGATTAATGTCCCTTTCAGGGAAACGTCAAATTAATGATAGTGTTTTGAGTGGTCTGGAGTAGTTGTCAGGCCAGCCTCAGTATGTAGCCCATAGCTGCACTAACTTGGTTCCTGTTCAGTCAACTAGAGGAAAGTGAAACCTAAGTGTCATTGATTAATGTCCCTTTCAGGAAAACGTCAAATTAATGATAGTGTTTTGAGTGGTCTGGAGTAGTGGACAGCACAGCCTTAATATGTAGCCCATAGCCGCACTAACTTGGTTCCTGTTCAGTAAACTAGAGAAAGGTGACATCTAAGCGTAATTGAATAATGTCCCTTTCAGGTTAACGTCAAATTAATGATGGTGTTTTGAGTGGTCTGGAGTAGTTGTCACCCCATCCTCAGTATGTAGGCCATAGAGTCACTAACGTGGTTCCTGTTCAGTCAAATAGAGGAAAGTGACAATCAAGTGTCATGATTACTGTCCCTTGCAGGTTAGCGTCAAATTAATGATAGTGTTTTGAGTGGTCTGGAGTAGTTGTCACCCTAGCCTCAGTATGTAGCCCATAGCCGCACTAACTTGGTTTCTGTTCAATTAACTAGAGGAAAGTAACAACTAAGCGTAAGTGATTAATGTCTCTTTCAGGTTAACGTTAAATTAATGATGGTGTTTTGAGTGGTCTGGAGTAGTTGTCAGCCCAGCTTCAGTATGTAGGCCATAGCGTCACCACCTCGGTTCCTGTACAGTCAATTAGAGGAAGGTGACATCTAAGCGTAATTGATTAATGTTCCTTTCAGGTCAACGACAAATTAAGGATGGTGTTTTGAGTGGTCTGGAGTAGTTGTCACCCCAGCCTCAGTATGAAGGCTATAGAGTCACTAACGTAGTTCCTGTTCAGGCAAATAGAGGAAAGTGACAATCAAGTGTCATGGATTACTGTCCCTTGCAGGTTAGCGTCAAATTATTGATAATGTTTTGAGTGGTCTGGAGTAGTTGTCAGGCCAGCCTCAGTATGTAGGCCATAGAGTCACTAACGTGGTTACTGTTCGGGCAAATAGAGGAAAGTGACAATCAAGTGTTATTGATTACCGTCCCTTTCAGGTTAACGTCAAATTAATGATGGTGTTTTGCGTGTTCTGGAGTAGTTGTCAGCCCAGCCTCAGTATGTAGGCCATAGCGTCACTAACTTGGTTCCTGTACAGTCACCCAGAGGAAAGTGACAACCAAGTGTCATTGATTAATGGCCCTTTCAGGTTAAGTTCAAATTAATGATGGTGTTTTGAGGGTTCTGGAGTAGTTGTCAGCCCAGTCTCAGTATGTAGGCCATAGCGACACTAACTTGGTTCCTGTACAGTCACCTAGAGGAAAGTCACAACCAAGTGTCATTGATTAATGGCCCTTTCAGGTTAACGTCAAATTAATGATAATGTTTTGAGTGTTCTGGAGTAGTTGTCAGCCCAGCCTCAGTATGTAGCTATAGCTTTCCTAACTGGGTCCCTGTTCATACAAATAGAGGGAAGTGCCAATCAAATGTCATTGATTAATGGCACTTACAGGTTGACGTCAAATTAATGTTTATGATTAGTTTGTCTGGGGTAGTTGTCAGGCCAGCCTTATTATGTAGGTCATAGTTTTACTAACTTGGTTTCCTGTTCAGTCAATTAGAGGGAAGTGACTACCAAGTATCATTGATTAATGGCCCTTGCAGGTTGACGTCAAAGTAATGATAATAAATTGAGCGGTCTGGAGTAGTTGTCAGCCCAGCCTCAGTATGTAGGCCATAGCGTCACTAACTTGGTTCCTGTACAGTCACCTAGAGGAAGGTGACAACCAAGTGTCATTGATTAATGGCCCTTTCAGGTTAACGTCAAATTAATGATGGTGTTTTGAGGGTTCTGGAGTATATGTCAGCCCAGTCTCAGTATGTAGGCCATAGCGTCACTAACTTGGTTCCTGTACAGTCACCTAGAGGAAAGTGACAACCAAGTGTCATTGATTAATGTCCCTTTCAGGGAAACGTCAAATTAATGATAGTGTTTTGAGTGGTCTGGAGTAGTTGTCAGGCCAGCCTCAGTATGTAGCCCATAGCTGCACTAACTTGGTTCCTGTTCAGTCAACTAGAGGAAAGTGAAACCTAAGTGTCATTGATTAATGTCCCTTTCAGGAAAACGTCAAATTAATGATAGTGTTTTGAGTGGTCTGGAGTAGTGGACAGCACAGCCTTAATATGTAGCCCATAGCCGCACTAACTTGGTTCCTGTTCAGTAAACTAGAGAAAGGTGACATCTAAGCGTAATTGAATAATGTCCCTTTCAGGTTAACGTCAAATTAATGATGGTGTTTTGAGTGGTCTGGAGTAGTTGTCACCCCATCCTCAGTATGTAGGCCATAGAGTCACTAACGTGGTTCCTGTTCAGTCAAATAGAGGAAAGTGACAATCAAGTGTCATGATTACTGTCCCTTGCAGGTTAGCGTCAAATTAATGATAGTGTTTTGAGTGGTCTGGAGTAGTTGTCACCCTAGCCTCAGTATGTAGCCCATAGCCGCACTAACTTGGTTTCTGTTCAATTAACTAGAGGAAAGTAACAACTAAGCGTAAGTGATTAATGTCTCTTTCAGGTTAACGTTAAATTAATGATGGGGTTTTGAGTGGTCTGGAGTAGTTGTCAGCCCAGCTTCAGTATGTAGGCCATAGCGTCACCACCTCGGTTCCTGTACAGCCAATTAGAGGAAGGTGACATCTAAGCGTAATTGATTAATGTTCCTTTCAGGTCAACGACAAATTAAGGATGGTGTTTTGAGTGGTCTGGAGTAGTTGTCACCCCAGCCTCAGTATGAAGGCTATAGAGTCTTTAACGTAGTTCCTGTTCAGGCAAATAGAGGAAAGTGACAATCAAGTGTCATGGATTACTGTCCCTTGCAGGTTAGCGTCAAATTATTGATAATGTTTTGAGTGGTCTGGAGTAGTTGTCAGGCCAGCCTCAGTATGTAGGCCATAGAGTCACTAACGTGGTTACTGTTCGGGCAAATAGAGGAAAGTGACAATCAAGTGTTATTGATTACCGTCCCTTTCAGGTTAACGTCAAATTAATGATGGTGTTTTGCGTGTTCTGGAGTAGTTGTCAGCCCAGCCTCAGTATGTAGGCCATAGCGTCACTAACTTGGTTCCTGTACAGTCACCCAGAGGAAAGTGACAACCAAGTGTCATTGATTAATGGCCCTTTCAGGTTAAGTTCAAATTAATGATGGTGTTTTGAGGGTTCTGGAGTAGTTGTCAGCCCAGTCTCAGTATGTAGGCCATAGCGACACTAACTTGGTTCCTGTACAGTCACCTAGAGGAAAGTCACAACCAAGTGTCATTGATTAATGGCCCTTTCAGGTTAACGTCAAATTAATGATAATGTTTTGAGTGTTCTGGAGTAGTTGTCAGCCCAGCCTCAGTATGTAGCTATAGCTTTCCTAACTGGGTCCCTGATCATACAAATAGAGGGAAGTGCCAATCAAATGTCATTGATTAATGGCACTTACAGGTTGACGTCAAATTAATGTTTATGATTAGTTTGTCTGGGGTAGTTGTCAGGCCAGCCTTATTATGTAGGTCATAGTTTTACTAACTTGGTTTCCTGTTCAGTCAATTAGAGGGAAGTGACTACCAAGTATCATTGATTAATGGCCCTTGCAGGTTGACGTCAAAGTAATGATAATAAATTGAGCGGTCTGGAGTAGTTGTCAGCCCAGCCTCAGTATGTAGGCCATAGCGTCACTAACTTTGTTCCTGTACAGGCACCTAAAGAAAAGTGACAACCAAGTGTCATTGATTAATGTCCCTTTCAGGGAAACGTCAAATTAATGATAGTGTTTTGAGTGGTCTGGATAGTTGTCAGGCCAGCCTCAGTATATAGCCCATAGCCGCATTAAATTGGTTCCTGTACAGTCACCTAGAGGAAGGTGACAACCAAGTGTCATTGATTAATGGCCCTTTCAGGTTAACGTCAAATTAATGATGGTGTTTTGAGGGTTCTGGAGTATATGTCAGCCCAGTCTCAGTATGTAGGCCATAGCGTCACTAACTTGGTTCCTGTACAGTCACCTAGAGGAAAGTGACAACCAAGTGTCATTGATTAATGTCCCTTTCAGGGAAACGTCAAATTAATGATAGTGTTTTGAGTGGTCTGGAGTAGTTGTCAGGCCAGCCTCAGTATGTAGCCCATAGCTGCACTAACTTGGTTCCTGTTCAGTCAACCAGAGGAAAGTGAAACCTAAGTGTCATTGATTAATGTCCCTTTCAGGAAAACGTCAAATTAATGATAGTGTTTTGAGTGGTCTGGAGTAGTGGACAGCACAGCCTTAATATGTAGCCCATAGCCGCACTAACTTGGTTCCTGTTCAGTAAACTAGAGAAAGGTGACATCTAAGCGTAATTGAATAATGTCCCTTTCAGGTTAACGTCAAATTAATGATGGTGTTTTGAGTGGTCTGGAGTAGTTGTCACCCCATCCTCAGTATGTAGGCCATAGAGTCACTAACGTGGTTCCTGTTCAGTCAAATAGAGGAAAGTGACAATCAAGTGTCATGATTACTGTCCCTTGCAGGTTAGCGTCAAATTAATGATAGTGTTTTGAGTGGTCTGGAGTAGTTGTCACCCTAGCCTCAGTATGTAGCCCATAGCCGCACTAACTTGGTTTCTGTTCAATTAACTAGAGGAAAGTAACAACTAAGCGTAAGTGATTAATGTCTCTTTCAGGTTAACGTTAAATTAATGATGGTGTTTTGAGTGGTCTGGAGTAGTTGTCAGCCCAGCTTCAGTATGTAGGCCATAGCGTCACCACCTCGGTTCCTGTACAGTCAATTAGAGGAAGGTGACATCTAAGCGTAATTGATTAATGTTCCTTTCAGGTCAACGACAAATTAAGGATGGTGTTTTGAGTGGTCTGGAGTAGTTGTCACCCCAGCCTCAGTATGAAGGCTATAGAGTCACTAACGTAGTTCCTGTTCAGGCAAATAGAGGAAAGTGACAATCAAGTGTCATGGATTACTGTCCCTTGCAGGTTAGCGTCAAATTATTGATAATGTTTTGAGTGGTCTGGAGTAGTTGTCAGGCCAGCCTCAGTATGTAGGCCATAGAGTCACTAACGTGGTTACTGTTCGGGCAAATAGAGGAAAGTGACAATCAAGTGTTATTGATTACCGTCCCTTTCAGGTTAAGGGGGTTCGGTACTCCCTATCCCGCCCATGTTAAATTTAACAACTTTGTTGTTCCTTTTCTAGAAATCTACTTAAGATATTGGAGTTAAATTTTTCAGGCTTGTTTTTACACCCTTTCTACACACTTTAACGACGAGAATTGTAAAAAAAAAACACACAGAAAAAAATGAAAATCTTTTTAGAAAATCTTTAAAAAAATTCTTTTTTTATGGTCATAATATATTTTTTTTTATTATTCAAAGAAAGTCATTGGAAAA
Organism: Stictocephala bisonia; assembly: GCA_035578905.1. Lineage (NCBI taxonomy): Eukaryota > Metazoa > Arthropoda > Insecta > Hemiptera > Membracidae > Stictocephala > Stictocephala bisonia. The sequence continues at coordinate 9,255 of JAQJVL010009013.1, forward strand.
AGCTCTTCGTCAAAGTGTGTACATGCATGTAATAAATAAGAGACAAAAATTTGGTTGGCCTATGTCAAATAGTTCCTGAGAAAAGGTACATTTTATAATAAAAAATATAGTTTTCGGAAAAACGGCTTTAAAAGTTTTATTTACCTTCTAATACATGCCAGCAGCATAAGAGGGACCTGCTACACAATCATCCTCCTCCATATCATCCTCCAGCTTCCTTTTCAAGAGTCTCTTGCTTTGTCTAGCTTTCTTCTGGATTTCAGCAGCTTCTCGATCACCTTTTTGAATGCGAGCGATGTCCAGATCTTTCATCACCGACGCACAGTTTAGTCCTGGTTCAATTCCCAAACTCTTCAACACTTGACACTTGGCAATATTACCTTCATTGAAGGATGCTACAGCATCATATACACCTAAACAAAGGGTATTGAGGCCAACAAAATTTATTTTTGGCAGACGACCCCAGATTACGCTGTTTAGCGACTCGTTCGGGTTCTGCGTTTTACCGTGCAAACATTTTCTCAACAAGTCAGGGTTGGCTAGGTCCCTAAAAGTAGGCTTAATTTGTTTCATTATAATTTCTGGCAAATGAAAATGCTTGGTGTGGTCATAAGTAAGGTTTTCAGCCATTGCCCTTTGGTACTTACACCAACTTGTCTCACCCTTAGGGCAGAGACCGTGCTGCGGGTTTTCATTGCTCGAGCAAATGTGAAAATATTCAGCCCAAACTTCTTTTTTCATAGACTCTAAGTTAGAGGTATTGCGCCTAATTGCTACACCATAATAGTTTTGAATTTTTTGTATGGCTGCATCACTTAGCCTACCTTTTCCGAACATAGACTTTTCATCTGCTAACTTCTTTCCCTTGCTTTTCTGCTTCAATGCCCTCAACCGTGATCCCATTCTTTTTTGAATATGGCCGATACATTCTAACTTTTTAATTACAAAGTCTTCACCATATATTTTCCTGTCTTCTACATTCTTGAATGCTTTGGAGTCACCATCCCCCAAGTAGTAAGCATACCGAACATTTTTTTCAAGTGATCGTTGAAAGATTTCCATCACACCTTCTATTTCCATTCCACCACTCACTCCCTGATAATTGGCAATACAAGTAGGCAAATGAATGCCCTCATCTTTTTGTTCACATCTACAAAATTTAGATTTGATGGACACATCTACGACCTTGCCTGTGTCGAAACTTGTAGCTGAGACCACGCCATTCAGCGAGGTGTGGCCTCGCTTTTGCCAAGTACCATCCAGGGCAATACTTATGTCTCTGGAGTCCTCATTTATTTTCACAGCTTCTTCTAGAGCTGATGACATTGACTGTGAACATACATCTTTTACATATTTTCCAATAATTTTGTTGTATTTTATAAACCGTGTAGGGGGTGAAGGTAAGTTCATTACTGCAGCCAGAATCTTGCCACCAGTTTGTCCTTTCCCGATACAACGCATGCCGTACACATACCTTACATTTACATCATAGACTTCACATTTTTTCCCATCTTCTTTCACTAGGCTTACTTTAGATGAAGTAAAATACTTATTTCTTCTATCACAACCCTCACATTCAAACATTATTTCTGCTGCTAGGCCTACATGTTTACCTACGCGGAGGGAAAGATCGGAACCGCAGTCCCGACACACGGCAACTTCAGATAGTATTTTTTTAAGTACATTACTGCTTATAATAAGATTTGTACAATCAGACCTTGAAAAGGAATCATATTTGTCTAAATTTGGTATGAGCTTTATATGTGATGAGCTTTTGATGTCAATAGTGGACCCAGGCAAAAGGGGTTGATCTTGGTCTGGTGTCAGCATAGGCCTATGAGTAGGTTCACTTGCAATAGGACTATTTGTTCCTTCTGATTTAGGTTTACCAATGTTTTTGCGTTTTTTAAAAACTCTAGGAATACTTGATCTAGGCATTTTTGAAAATAACTAATATTAGCACTGTTTACACTCAAATGTTCTTCAAAACACAATGAACTAACACTTTTCACAGAAACTGTAAGTAAGTAAACAAACAATATAAAAGGCATAACCTCAACTGAGAATGACAGCTGTCAACAACACAGAGAACAGTAGAAATATAAACAGTGTTACCAAGGCAACAAAATGTAAAAACATTAGTTTATGAGTCTTATATGCTATACGATGATCTATTCTAGCAGGTAGCTAGAAAAGTATGGTTTTTAGTGGGTGCCAAAGGACGTTTCAACATTTTTTTAAATATGTTCCCAATACCGTACATACATTTTTTATATACCAAAATGTTCAGAAAGAAACAGAGAGTTAAAAACAGTTAAAAACCAAAAATGCATTTTTTTAAAGTTTTTCTGTACCGAACCCCCTTAACGTCAAATTAATGATGGTGTTTTGCGTGTTCTGGAGTAGTTGTCAGCCCAGCCTCAGTATGTAGGCCATAGCGTCACTAACTTGGTTCCTGTACAGTCACCTAGAGGAAAGTGACAACCAAGTGTCATTGATTAATGGCCCTTTCAGGTTAAGTTCAAATTAATGATGGTGTTTTGAGGGTTCTGGAGTAGTTGTCAGCCCAGTCTCAGTATGTAGGCCATAGCGACACTAACTTGGTTCCTGTACAGTCACCTAGAGGAAAGTGACAACCAAGTGTCATTGATTAATGGCCCTTTCAGGTTAACGTCAAATTAATGATAATGTTTTGAGTGTTCTGGAGTAGTTGTCAGCCCAGCCTCAGTATGTAGCTATAGCTTTCCTAACTGGGTTCCTGTTCATACAAATAGAGGGAAGTGCCAACCAAATGTCATTGATTAATGGCACTTACAGGTTGACGTCAAATTAATGTTTATGATTAGTTTGTCTGGGGTAGTTGTCAGGCCAGCCTTATTATGTAGGCCATAGTTTTACTAACTTGGTTTCCTGTTCAGTCAATTAGAGGGAAGTGACTACCAAGTATCATTGATTAATGGCCCTTGCAGGTTGACGTCAAAGTAATGATAATAAATTGAGCGGTCTGGAGTAGTTGTCAGCCCAGCCTCAGTATGTAGGCCATAGCGTCACTAACTTGGTTCCTGTACAGGCACCTAAAGAAAAGTGACAACCAAGTGTCATTGATTAATGTCCCTTTCAGGGAAACGTCAAATTAATGATAGTGTTTTGAGTGGTCTGGATAGTTGTCAGGCCAGCCTCAGTATGTAGCCCATAGCCGCATTAAATTGGTTCCTGTACAGTCAACTAGAGGAAAGTGACAACCAAGCGTAATTGATTAATGTCCCTTTCAGGGAAACGTCAAATTAATGATAGTGTTATGAGTGGTCTGGAGTAGTTGTCAGGCCAGCCTCAGTATGTAGCCCATAGCCGCACTAACTTGGTTCCTGTTCAGTCAAATAGAGGAAAGTGAAAACTAAGTGTCATTGATTAATGTCCCTATCAGGAAAACGTCAAATTAATGATAGTGTTTTGAGTTGTCTGGAGCAGTTGTCAGCCCAGCCTTAATATGTAGCCCATAGCCGCACTATCTTGGTTCCTGTTCAGTCAACTAGAGGAAGGTGACATCTAAGCGTAATTGATTAATGTCCAATTTCAGGTTAACGTCAAATTAATGATGGTGTTTTGAGTGGTCTGGAGTATTTGTCACCCCAGCCTCAGTATGTAGGTCATAGAGTCACTAACGTGGTTCCTGTTCAGGCAAATAGAGGAAAGTGACAATCAAGTGTTATTGATTACTGTCCCTCTCAGGGTAGCGCCAAATTAATGATGGTATTTTGAGTGGTCTGATGTAGATGTCAGCCCAGCCTCAGTATGTAGGCCATAGCGTCACCAACTCGGTTCCCATGCAGTCAATTAGAGGAAGGTGACATCTAAGCGTAATTGATTAATGTCCCTTTCAGGTTAACGTCAAATTAATGATGGTGTTTTCAGTGGTCTGGAGTAGTTGTCACCCCAGCCTCAGTATGTAGGCAATAGAGTCACTAATGTGGTTCCTGTTCAGTCAAATAGAGGAAAGTGACAATCAAGTGTAATGATTACTGTCCCTTGCAGGTTAGCGTCAAATTAATGATAGTGTTATGAGTGGTCTGGAGTAGTTGTCACCCTAGCCTCAGTATGTAGCCCATAGCCGCACTAACTTGGTTTCTGTTCAATTAACTAGAGGAAAGTTACAACTAAGTGTCATTGATTAATATCCCTTTCTGGGAAACGTCAAATTAATGATAGTGTTTTGAGTGGTCTGGAGTAGTTGTCAGGCCAGCCTCAGTATGTAGCCCATAGCGTCACTAACTTGGTTCCTGTACAGTCACCTAGAGGAAAGTGACAACCAAGTGTCATTGATTAATGGCCCTTTCAGGTTAACGTTAAATTTATAATGGTGTTTTGAGTGGTCTGAAGTAGTTGTCAGGCCAGCCTCAGTATGTAGCCCATAGCGTCACTAACTTGGTTCCTGTACAGTCACCTAGAGGAAAGTGACAACTAAGTGTAATTGATTAATGGCCCTTTCAGGTTAACGTTAAATTAATGATAGTGTTTTGAGAGGTCTGGAGTAGTTGTCAGGCCAGCCTCAGTATGTAGCCCATAGCGTCACTAACTTGGTTCCTGTACAGTCACCTAGAGGAAAGTGACAACTAAGTGTCATTGATTAATGGCCCTTTCAGGTTAACGTTAAATTAATAATGGTGTTTTGAGTGGTCTGGAGTAGTTGTCAGCCCAGCCTCAGTATGTAGCCCATAGCGTCACTAACGTGGTTCGTGTTCAGTCAACTAGAGGAAAGTGACAACTAAGCGTAATTGATTAATGTCCCTTTCAGGTTAACGTTAAATTAATAATGGTGTTTTGAGTGGTCTGAAGTAGTTGTCAGCCCAGCTTCAGTATGTAGCCCATAGCGTCACAAACGTGGTTAGTGTTCAGTCAACTAGAGGAAAGTGACAACTAAGCGTTATTGATAATTGTCTCTTTCAGGTTAACGTTAAATTAATAATGGTGTTTTGAGTGGTCTGGAGTAGTTGTCAGCCCAGCCTCAGTATGTAGGCCATAGAGTCATTAACGTGGTTCCAGTTCAGGCAAATAGAGGAAAGTTACAATTAAGTGTTATTGATTACCGTCCCTTTCAGTTTAACGTCAAATTAATGATGGTGTTTTGCGTGTTCTGGAGTAGTCGAAAGCCCAGCCTCTGTATGTAGGCCATAGCATCACTAACTTGGTTCCTGTACAGTCACCTAGAGGAAAGTGACAACCAAGTGTCATTGGTTAATGGCCCTTTCAGGTTAACGTCGAATTAATTATGGTGTTTTGAGTGTTCTGAAGTAGTCGTCAGCCCAGCCTCTGTATGTAGGCCATAGCATCACTAACTTGGTTCCTGTACAGTCACCTAGAGGAAAGTGACAACCAAGTGTCATTGATTAATGGCCCTTTCAGGTTAACGTCAAATTAATGATAATGTTTTGAGTGTTCTGGAGTAGTTGTCAGCCCAGCCTAAGTATGTAGCTATAGCTTTCCTAACTGGGTTCCTGTTCAGACAAATAGAGGGAAGTGACAACCAAATGTCATTGATTAATGGCACTTACAGGTTGACGTCAAATTAATGTTTATGATTAATTTGTCTGGGGTAGTTGTCAGGCCAGCCTTATTATGTAGGCCATAGTTTTACTAACTTGGTTTCCTGTTCAGTCAATTAGAGGGAAGTGACTACCAAGTGTCATTGATTAATGGCCCTTGCAGGTTGACGTCAAAGTAATGATAATAAATTGAGCGGTCTGGAGTAGTTGTCAGCCCAGCCTCAGTATGTAGGCCATAGCGTCACTAACTTGGTTCCTGTACAGTCACCTAGAGGAAGGTGACAACCAAGTGTCATTGATTAATGGCCCTTTCAGGTTAACGTCAAATTAATGATGGTGTTTTGAGGGTTCTGGAGTATATGTCAGCCCAGTCTCAGTATGTAGGCCATAGCGTCACTAACTTGGTTCCTGTACAGTCACTTAGAGGAAAGTGACAACCAAGTGTCATTGATTAATGTCCCTTTCAGGGAAACGTCAAATTAATGATAGTGTTTTGAGTGGTCTGGAGTAGTTGTCAGGCCAGCCTCAGTATGTAGCCCATAGCTGCACTAACTTGGTACCTGTTCAGTCAACTAGAGGAAAGTGAAACCTAAGTGTCATTGATTAATGTCCCTTTCAGGAAAACGTCAAATTAATGATAGTGTTTTGAGTGGTCTGGAGTAGTGGACAGCACAGCCTTAATATGTAGCCCATAGCCGCACTAACTTGGTTCCTGTTCAGTCAAACTAGAGGGAAGGTGACATCTAAGCGTAATTGAATAATGTCCCTTTCAGGTTAACGTCAAATTAATGATGGTGTTTTGAGTGGTCTGGAGTAGTTGTCACCCCAGCCTCAGTATGTAGGCCATAGAGTCACTAACGTGGTTCCTGTTCAGTCAAATAGAGGAAAGTGACAATCAAGTGTCATGATTACTGTCCCTTGCAGGTTAGCGTCAAATTAATGATAGTGTTTTGATCGGTCTGGAGTAGTTGTCACCCTAGCCTCAGTATGTAGCCCATAGCCGCACTAACTTGGTTTCTGTTCAATTAACTAGAGGAAAGTAACAACTAAGTGTCATTGATTAATGTCCCTTTCTGGGAAACGTCAAATTAATGATAGTGTTTTGAGTGGTCAGGAGTAGTTATCAGGCCAGTCTCAGTATGTAGCCCATAGCGTCACTAACGTGGTTACTGTTCAGTCAACTAGAGGAAGGTAACAACTAAGCGTAAGTGATTAATGTCTCTTTCAGGTTAACGTTAAATTAATGATGGTGTTTTGAGTGGTCTGGAGTAGTTGTCAGCCCAGCTTCAGTATGTAGGCCATAGCGTCACCACCTCGGTTCCTGTACAGTCAATTAGAGGAAGGTGACATCTAAGCGTAATTGTTTAATGTTCCTTTCAGATCAACGACAAATTAATGATGGTGTTTTGAGTGGTCTGGAGTAGTTGTCACCCCAGCCTCAGTATGAAGGCTATAGAGTCACTAACGTAGTTCCTGTTCAGGCAAATAGAGGAAAGTGACAATCAAGTGTCATGGATTACTGTCCCTTGCAGGTTAGCGTCAAATTATTGATAATGTTTTGAGTGGTCTGGAGTAGTTGTCAGGCCAGCCTCAGTATGTAGGCCATAGAGTCACTAACGTGGTTACTGTTCGGGCAAATAGAGGAAAGTGACAATCAAGTGTTATTGATTACCGTCCCTTTCAGGTTAACGTCAAATTAATGATGGTGTTTTGCGTGTTCTGGAGTAGTTGTCAGCCCAGCCTCAGTATGTAGGCCATAGCGTCACTAACTTGGTTCCTGTACAGTCACCTAGAGGAAAGTGACAACCAAGTGTCATTGATTAATGGCCCTTTCAGGTTAACGTCAAATTAATGATGGTGTTTTGAGGGTTCTGGAGTAGTTGTCAGCCCAGTCTCAGTATGTAGGCCATAGCGTCACTAACTTGGTTCCTGTACAGTCACCTAGAGGAAAGTCACAACCAAGTGTCATTGATTAATGGCCCTTTCAGGTTAACGTCAAATTAATGATAATGTTTTGAGTGTTCTGGAGTAGTTGTCAGCCCAGCCTCAGTATGTAGCTATAGCTTTCCTAACTGGGTCCCTGTTCATACAAATAGAGGGAAGTGCCAATCAAATGTCATTGATTAATGGCACTTACAGGTTGACGTCAAATTAATGTTTATGATTAGTTTGTCTGGGGTAGTTGTCAGGCCAGCCTTATTATGTAGGTCATAGTTTTACTAACTTGGTTTCCTGTTCAGTCAATTAGAGGGAAGTGACTACCAAGTATCATTGATTAATGGCCCTTGCAGGTTGACGTCAAAGTAATGATAATAAATTGAGCGGTCTGGAGTAGTTGTCAGCCCAGCCTCAGTATGTAGGCCATAGCGTCACTAACTTGGTTCCTGTACAGGCACCTAAAGAAAAGTGACAACCAAGTGTCATTGATTAATGTCCCTTTCAGGGAAACGTCAAATTAATGATAGTGTTTTGAGTGGTCTGGATAGTTGTCAGGCCAGCCTCAGTATGTAGCCCATAGCCGCATTAAATTGGTTCCTGTACAGTCAACTAGAGGAAAGTGACAACCAAGCGTAATTGATTAATGTCCCTTTCAGGGAAACGTCAAATTAATGATAGTGTTATGAATGGTCTGGAGTAGTTGTCAGGCCAGCCTCAGTATGTAGCCCATAGCCGCACTAACTTGGTTCCTGTTCAGTCAAATAGAGGAAAGTGAAAACTAAGTGTCATTGATTAATGTCCCTATCAGGAAAACGT
>JAQJVL010009014.1:0-5000 GCA_035578905.1 Stictocephala bisonia
AAATTGGACATAAAAAGTGCATTTTATATAGTATAACATGGAAAAAGATGCCATATTGGACAAAAAAGTGAATTTTATATAGTATAACATGGAAAAAGATGCCATATTGGACAATAAAAGTGCATTTTATATAGTATAACATGGAAAAAGATGCCATATTGGACAAAAAAGTGAATTTTATATAGTATAACATGGTCAACAGTGAATTTTATATAGTGTAACATGGAAAAAGTTAGGTTAAGACTGTATTTTATATAGTATAACAAGGTTAACAGTGAATTTCATATAGTATGATGTGGGAATTTGGAGGGAAATTTGGGAATTTGGAGGAAAATCGGGAAAATTGGGGAAAAAGTAAGGTAATTTCGGGAAAATCGGGAATTTGGGGGAAAATCGGGAATTTTGGGGAATTCCGGGAAAAGCGTGGGAAATTTGGGAATTTGGCGGGAAATTTGAGGTTAGGAAAAGTGAGGTTAGGAAATTTGGCGGGAATTTGAGGTTAGGAAAAGTGAGGTTAGAAAATTTGGCGGGAAATGGGCGCCGCCATCTTGGAAAAGTCACGTGACCCGAAGATACCCGAACGTGGTCGCCATCTTGGATCCGGGAGCCGAAGATACCCGAACGTGAGTCTATTTCGCCCACCGATCTACTACTGGGTCTAAAACTGGGTCTAAAACCATCAGTTTTTGTCTACTTGTTTACTATGGGGTAAAATTTGTGCCAATTCTTTAGAACCTTTTATTTATTATATAATGATTCATTACGACAAAAAAAGCACGTTCCGTGTATAGTAAATTTTTTGAAATAAAGAGTATAACAGACAAATAGTTTTTTAATTAGCTTAATACGTGTTGGTAATTAATGTTGGTAATCTGGTAATTTTTATTCCGAAATAGTTTTTAATACTGTATTTACAGCGATTAACAGAACATAAGTAACAGCCAATTGGGATTAACAAATAGTATCACAGGTGCCATTTTGACGATTCCAGCCAATTGGGTCACGTGATCATAGGCCTATAAATTGAGTTGTTGAACACCATTTTCCACTCTTTTGTGATTCCCTCTGGTCTGAGAAAGGCGAGCGTGGTTCACCAAAATTGATCACCATAATATTTGTGCATTTTATGCTTATATTGTAATGTTTGTGTTGTGTGACGTTCACTTGTGCTATATACATTAAAATACATACCTAACTGTCCTAAATATTTTGTTAACTTCCATCCTATAAATTAAATGTTGTAATTACAATATACTACATTGCAGTTCTATCTACATCTGAGAAGATATGTTACATTTTTGATCGAACGTGACCCTGAAATGATGGAATGAACGTGTTTAAGGCAAGTAGTAGAGAAGCTATTGGCTACTAGCTTATACATGTACAATGATATTAGCCCACTCACCCACCAATACACGTACGGTAATATTTCATTTTATTTCAAAGGCAACGCCATTTATATAATATGTTGAATAATTGACAAACATTCAAGATGGCTTAATACATGCAAACAAAGAGGGACACACGTGTAGTTATGGAACATTCGTAAACCAATGAGCAGAATGTGAACCAATAATCAATACAATGTCAAATATGATTAATATATATATATATATATATATATATATATATATATATATATATATATATACACATATGAATGACAAACATAATAAATATAAATATGACTAAACTATAGATGAAAACAAAACTAAATAAGTATAAAAGGAATAAGAATATGGATGACAAATATAATATATATACATATATATATATATATATATATATATATTAAAAGGCTTACATATATATGAATAAAAATTTAAATAAATAACAAGAATAAATAAGTATAAAAGGAATAATGGAGCATAATAAGTAAATTGAATAACAAAGCATAAATAAATTACTTGTTAATCACAGTAAATACAATAATAATGATTTAGTAGGGCTTGCATCGGAAAGGGTGAACTATCGATGACTAATGAAGCTCAACATTTTAGTTGAAAACTCAATTCGTGTAACAATACTTATATAAACCTATTATACTTATTATAAACAAAAATTACTTGCAGTACTTATATAATCTCTTATTAATTTAACGTTAGTTTTAATTTACATTCGTTCGTAGAAAGGTTGTCTATAACTTCTGTTCAATAAACAATGCTCTATTGTGTGCCATTGATACAACATCTGGTTGAAACAAGCCAGTGACAATCTAAATCCGATTGAAAGCAAAGTCATTCCATTTAAATAAAGCTTGAAAGTTCGTTTGTTTACCTCTCCTTTCCTAATCCAGACCAGTCATGTAATACTGTGTCATGTAATACTGCGTCTTATTCAAATGGAGAAGGTAACTTAATTATTTATTAAAATTTACCTTTAAACAAAAAATTGTGTTATGAACTTTTGTTAATTGTAAAGATGTTTTAGCCCCCGGTATCTCCTGAAAAGTAAAATAGTAACTATCTTGAAAGTTTACTCAATTTTAAGCATGAAGATAGTTTTATTACATCTTTATTACAATATAAAGATAAAAACAATATTTAGGTTTAATAATTCTTGCAGGTTTTGTTACAATTTTAACAGTTACTATTTAGTTAATAAATTAATTAAAAGATTAAGATATTATAGTTAATACAGTGATATTTCTTACTTGAAAAAGTAGTGGGGCTAAAATATGTTAACATTAGGTGTCAAACGAGAAATATTGACCTGCTTCTTAACTCGTGTCATTAGTAAGTTACTTCCGTGTACTTTAATTACTTCATTAAATAGTTAAACATAAACAATAAATACTCTTTAAAAAATATTAACTGTCATATTCCGATATATTCCCCCTAAATAGAAACTATATGCTATGCAACTGTAATCATGTAACTTAACCTAACCTAACTTAATATAACCTAACCTAACCTAATTGTATTTAGGGGGCATTTACGGAATGCAATCGGTTTCGCCTGATCTCATTATTGTTGTCACAGATTTAGGTGAGGGTATGATGTTTATTATAATGATAATGTAATTTTAAAACAGTTTTGCATTTGAATAAGTATCATGGTGAAAGATTACTGTTTCGTAAAGGCTTTGGAATAGTGTACCTGTTGGCATAATTAAGGATTATCACAAATACCAATACTTACTTTGTATTAGTTTCTAAACAAGTTGGTTTCAGAATTTAAAAATAAAATATATAAAACATATTAAAAGAACACTGCAATTTCGCAAATTCAAATAAAATAGAGCCAAAATTAGCAATTGCTAAATAAGATCTTGTAACAAATTCCATTAAAAAATTAATTTAATAAAATAAGTAAATGACTATAAATATTTAAATGCTTATGAAGCCATTCAGTTAGGAAAAGTGAAAACAAACTTGTAAACAATGAACTGCACTGTTTCACAATTTCTCCGTATTCCCTTTTTAATCTTTGAATATTTATATATGACTTTAAGACACAAAGAGATACTCACTAAATAAAATACTTATATGCTGTAATTGGTGCATACAACACAGAACATGTCAGAAAACAGTAAGGATCGTCTGTACAGGAAGACAGTTAGAAAAAAACTAATACATGTACAAGTACAAAGGTCATTCTCCAACATTATCAATATCACTTCTGTTCATGTAAACTATTTATTACTATCACTTTCTCTGCTAATTGCCTATATGTTATTTTTCTATTTATCGTGTAGTTATTGATTGTATAGAATGTATTATGTTGCATAACACTATGGTTTTTGAGTTTTCATATTTTACTAATCATATAAACTTAATCTATTTATTATTTATTCATATGCCATAGTTTTGAATTTTGATAATTATTGGTCATGTTCCCATTAATCTTTAGTTTTAAGAAATATTTACTATTAATTCGTATATAAGAAAATTGTGTAATACTAGATCTTCACTCAAATAGCTGTTTGGCTAGAGTGATAATTATAATAAAAATGCTATTTGTAATCTGTATATTGTATTTATAAAATAAATAAATGAAATGAAAAATAATTTTTTTTATTATATTCATATTTTGATATATTATGTCGTATAATATATTAATCTGTAGTATTATAAACATATTTCATCATTGTATAAATATTTATTATTTTTCACCATTTTGTTTTAATCCAAAAACGATGACTTCAACAAAAAAGGCATAAAAAGTACTAAATAATTGAAATTTTCAAGGAAATTATTTCCAATTGTATATGCATTTTGTTTAGTTAAGTGTGCAATACTTTTATGATTATATTTGCTAATGATATATTTACTATATACGACTAAAAAACACCTACTTATTGACTGCCTTGTTACTGAGTGACTACACAAACCACAGGTAGCTTTACAACAAGGTCACTCAATTCCGAGTAGGTTTACAAAGGATGTCACAAAGGCTTAGTCAAGGAACGCCTGATTGAATATTGTGTCTCTAATTCCTCAGAGGATATTGGATCCGTTCTGTCCGTAAGGCTACCTGAAATATTTCCAGCTACTTCACAACCGGAATAATAAGCATTTCTTTCCTATCCTTCAGTTATCATATTTATCTTTGTTTCGTTATTTAAATTATTCTATTCGCGAGAAAAGGTTCGTTGAAATCACTCAAAAACAAAATAATAGTACAATTAAGATTAATTAGGGGGTTTCAGACGTAATTTTACCAAGTATGTTTTGTTTTGAATATAATGTCAAATTAAATATACAAGCAGGTTATAATAATGGTAATATATATTACCAATAGATAATAGGAATATATTGAAAGCCACGAGGAAAAATGTATTTTTATATAATCGTTTGGAAAATGTTTCTGGTCGATTTGAATATGCATTTGGCTATTATATAAAAAAAACTTTCCGTATCACAGTACGCATGCTTCCAATATAATTTAATATTATGAAAACAAATTATTGCATCTCCATTTAGGCATAGAATTACATACAATAATACATCCAAAACACTGCTTCCATAAGGGAGTTATTTTTGTATTTCTTACAATGAA
>JAQJVL010009014.1:10000-17544 GCA_035578905.1 Stictocephala bisonia
TTGCAATTGAGCCGTCACTACAATGAAGGACTAGGGTCTCGAGTAGTGGAGGAATTTGCTGGATGGATTTGAGAACAGAAAATTTATCTCTGTAAGACTATGCCCTCAGAAAAGCTTATAACTTGCCCAATAGCCTAAATAAACTCTTTATATAAAAATAACATTTTAATTGATATTTTACGGTAACCAAACATATTAACTAAGGGGAAAAGAGGAGAACAAAAGAGTAATTGATGTAATAAAGGGAGTGCAATCGAGTAAAATGGCAATAATATTTTACCTCAGGATTTATAATGAAGTCGATGAAGTCGACGAAGTTCACTCGAGGTTCGTAATAAGCTCAGTTTACGAATCACAGATCCCTATTGTGTTTAGAAATGCCTCTGATAGCCCAACATTATCAATAATTTCTTTTTTATTCATCTTATATATTTTTGTATCTTAATATAATTCAAATTACAAATAATACTTTTGGTGAAATAGTGGTAATGTAAATGATTTCTTAGGTTAGTATTTTTATAACTTTTGAAATAGGTTCAAATTATTCCATTGTTATAACAATAAAAATCACCCAAATAAATCTAAATATTGCAAAATTAGTAAAGGATAAACAGCTTTTAACATTTTCTGATTAGAAAAACCCTGTAGGATCTTTTTTTTACTTTTATTAAGAAACAACATGAAACATGTCACTCCATCCTGGTGAGCAATATTACTTATATCGATACAGAGATACACAATATATGTTGTAGATAAAGTCACAGACAGTATACTCAATTATTAATTTTGACAACTAAAAAAATAATTATAAAGGGCCAAATGTCGATGAAATAAGTTTATGATTGGATACAAATGATTGAAACAATAATTTAAAGATAAAAAAGTAACGCTGTAAAATTAAATCTTTGTAGGATGTGTTATGTGATTTTTACTTAATGTTCAAATTTAGCCTTCGCTAGATAGTATCCCCATATAAACCTGATTGTTGGTAGTATTTTAAATTATGCATCATACCACAGGAATACACTTGCAACCATTGATTAAGATACATGAAAATTAAGAATTTCCAATAATAGAACCTTTTTAGGTGGAATAAAATTGTTCCTATGATTTAAAAAGAGTATAAATACTTTCTCATTAAAAGTGAAAAGGTTAATAATTTGTAAACAGTCCACACTTGTATATAATATTTACACGTGGTCTTGAACATTTGCCTCCTCAAAGAAGCACCACATCAAATAAAGACACAGGCTTATGTGGGGATGTTAAATATTTACACGTGGTCTTGAACATTTGCCTCTCAAAGAAGCACCACATCAAATAAAGACACAGGCTTATGTGGGGATGTTAAATATTTACACGTGGTCTTGAACATTTGCCTCTCAAAGAAGCACCACAACAAATAAAGACACAGGCTTATGTGGGGATGTTAAATATTTACACGTGGTCTTGAAAATTTGCCTCTCAAAGAAGCACCACAACAAATAAAGACAAAGGCTTATGTGGGGATGTTAAATATTTACACGTGGTCTTGAACATTTGCCTCTCAAAGAAGCACCACATCAAATAAAGACACAGGCTTATGTGGGGATGTTAAATATTTACACGTGGTCTTGAACATTTGCCTCTCAAAGAAGCACCACATCAAATAGACATAGGCTTATGTAGGGATGTTAAATATTTACACGTGGTCTTGAACATTTGCCTCTCAAAGAAGCACCACATCAAATAAAGACACAGGCTTATGTGGGGATGTTAAATATTTACACGTGGTCTTGAACATTTGCCTCTCAAAGAAGCACCACATCAAATAAAGACACAGGCTTATGTGGGGATGTTAAATATTTACACGTGGTCTTGAACATTTGCCTCTCAAAGAAGCACCACATCAAATAGACACAGGCTTATGTGGGGATGTTAAATATTTCAAGCCACCCTTCTCGGCTCTTCTCGTTTTATGGCTGGCAACTGGGGTTTTGTTGTTCATATTGTAACCCTCAACAAGGCACTAACAACATACCAACCCCACAACTTTCACAAGGGACATTACTCTTTCTAGATCTAGATTAATGTCTATAGAATCAGTAGAAACAATATGTAAGAAGCATTTCTTTAGTTATTCATTGTTTTTCATTAGTAATACACAGGGTGGAAAGAAATATAGAAATGCTTTCACAACAACGTTACATTTTCCATAGATAATTTGACAATTTAATTTTTTTTTAATAATTGTGTGCCATAAAGTATACATATTGATCAGAATAATTTACTTGTAACCGTTAAATAGCAGAGAAATAGTATTGTTGAAATTGGTTTCCTTGAAAATCAAATGACCGCTACTCTGGAAAGGATAACCTTTTTTTAAGCCCGGTTTGCGGCAGTTAATTTATCAGGAATGGACCTTTAATTTAATACAAAACTCGACCTAAGCTTACGTTGAAAATTTGCGTTCAAATCCCCATGGGCCGTCCCCCTGAAAAGATAAAATTTCGCTAATGGCTTCAAAAAGTATGTTCTTTGTAACCATGATCATGTAAAAGATTTCACTTTTATAAGTGAGGTCGTACAAAAGTTCTGAAAAAATTTCCTTATTTTTTCCATCCTGTATATTTTCCAACTACTAATAAGTCATTTATTTTAACTGTTTTTATAAAAAAAACATGAAAGATAACGTAATTCCCTATTATTATTTTCCAATAGTGAATTGAGTCGTAAAACTTGTAAGTTTTCTCAGAACAAACGCTTAAATGGACGTAATCATAATTGTATTTTTTAAACTCTAATATACTTCAACAAGGTAATATTTGGCATTTAGTGATTTTTTAATAGTTGTAAACCGCTTCTTAGTGTGGTGAAGTTAGAGTTTTATACATAACAATATATAATATTTGAACAAACTTTATTACGGTCAAAGTTCTTATGACACTTTTATTGTCTTTGTAATGCGTAGTTGTGAAAAAATGAAATATCAACATTTCAACTTCTTATGGCTCTTGCAAGCCTAGTGGTCAGCACTCCTGCTTCAAATTCAGAGGGTCTACGGTATATAGGTTCGAATAAAATTTGCTAAAGGGGTTTGGACTATTGTCCATAAACGTTTGTTGACTGAGTTAAACATGCTAATGTCTCTTCTTACATTTGATTACTCTAGAAAAGAAGAAAAGGAAATTAGTTATTATTAATATAAAAACTTAATACTATAATGGTCTTACCTTTACAATAGTTATAAGTCATACAAGATACTACGGTAAACTACGAGTAATAGAGCAACTAAAGAATGTACTAATAACAAAGGGATATTTGTACAGGCATCTATGACTTACGTTCAAGAAATTGCAATAATAATATAATAGATCAAGTGACAAAATACTATCTAAGGTACACGAGGTACAGTCAAAAAGTTCCCAGAATCGATGTCCAGAGAGCGCCATTTCCTGTGGGAATTTCGTTGTTTATCAGTTAGTACTACTCCTGGAGAAGGGACATGAGTAGTACGAGTATCACTCATTCGCCATTGTTCCCCTGTGGAGAGAGCCTTTCGTGTATTTGCGTGTTTACATTGACGTTTTTTGAAATTTGATTTAAAGAACAGCTAAAACACATTACATTTTGTGTGTTAGACACTTAAAATATTCAAACTTGCGTATGGAGTTGAGGCGACGAAGAAAAGGCAATTTTACGAATGGCACAAACATTTTCGTGAAGGTCACATTAACATTGAAGATGACTCTCGTAGTGGACGCCCTTTGACTGCAACTACAGATAACAACATTGAGTGAGTTCGGTAAACTGTCCATGCAAACTAACAAATTACGATTGATGAAACAACATATGACGTAAAATGTTTAACACAAAAGTTCTTACGCTCTTACGAGATGCTATTAGGAGTAAATGGCTTGAAAAATGAGCAGAAAAGAATAGTATTTTGCTGCATGACAATACCTCTGCACATCGATCCCTCTAAATATGTAACTACCTAGTCCAGCTCCGCATTACCACGCTAGAACACCCTCCCTTCTCGCCTGGCCCAACGCTGGTCTATTTCATCCAGTTCACATAGTGAAAACAATTTGCAGGTGCTAAAGCTGTCAAAAAAAATTCGATAAAGGTATTGAAATACATAAAAAAGTAAGCGTCAGAAGTGTTTTGAACATCTAAATGATGGTAAGGACAAGTGTATTGTTGTAGGAGAAGAGTATTTTGAAGGGAAATATGATTGTAAGTTTATATCTTAGTCCAATAAATATATTTCAACCTTTTCCGGGAATTTATTGACCTTACCTCGTATGTCAATATGATATTGAATTAAGGTCCGGAAACGTGCGCGTTACCCACTCAGTCACCGGAACCTCCAACTATCATTTACAGGCTATATTTATTCACAAATTAACTATGGAAAAGGCAATTTATTTGCTTTTAGATGGTCTCTACTGTTAAGGATATGCTCTTCTAATTATATACTAAACATGTTATCTATTTTCCAATTGCAAATTTAAATAATTTGATTAGTTTTGTGGACTTGAAAATGGTTCCTGATATTATCAGCAATGACGTACGACCTCACCACTATTCTTATGGCTTTTTTGTTCACTTTTTTTATAACAGGGCCATTGTACTCCAACCTAATACAACTCAATTTATAAATAAATAAATAAAAATGCCTTTTATTGGAGCGTTACTCAGTATAAACTGCTTTTCAGTACAACTCAGGTCATAATACTAAACTACTCTTAAACTATAAACTAAAATTATATACAATCAGAGGACGTAATTAACCTAATGGCTTAAATAAAACAATCATACATTAACTTTTTAATTTAACTCTTAAAAGTATTTACAGCACAAGTGTTTTTGACGATTGCGGGGAGGTCATTATAGAGAGTGGGCCAAAAGTAGGAAAAACTTTTCCTAACCCCCTCAAGCCTCACTCTTGGAAAGTGAAGCATCTCCCCATGGCGGGTGCCACGCAGAGCCACCTCGTCCCGTTTTCGGAGCCGTCTAGCAATGTATTCAGGCTCTTCAAGCGTCAGGGTCTTATGCACCATACAGCCCGTGAGCACCCTGCATACATCCTTCATGAGAGGAAGTTTGGCATCTTGCCTGAAGGAGGACACATGGTCAAAGCGCTTCAGGCCAAACACAAAACGAATGGCAGTGTTTTGCAGCTTATGGATCCTCTCCATATCTTCTTTTGAAATGCTGTTGCTGTATGCAGGGTAACAGTAATAAAACAGCGACATGACACACAACTGTATGAGCTTTACTTTCGCGGACTCTGGAAGCAAATCTCTGTATCTATACATGCCTTTCAGCCTGCCCAAGGCCTTTTGCATTGTGTACGTAACATGGTCTGTGAAACTGAGATCACTGTCCAAGACCACACCAAGAGTCTTAATTTTACTAGCGATCTCAAGACTCTGTCCGTTCAGTGACACATGCACGCCGTCATCGCTGAGGGTTTGAACAACTTCTTGTAGGGCTATGTACAGCACCTTGCACTTGTCAATTTATAGTACCTTAACCCTGCATTTATAACAACTAGACAGACATCTTCATGTAATTTATACATTTAATTAATGTTTTGCACGTACATTACAGTTGCCAAGCTCGATAACTCAAACAAGGTGCACTTTATTTATTTTTTCTTTTATTTCAACATTATTTGTTTCAGTTAATGCTATTTTGTAGTAAATATATCAAAGACTGAACTGGTCAGAGTATAATAAACCAGCATTGTAATCCAATTAATCGTGATCCCAATGTTAATAGTACGGTATAGTACACTTATAATTTGCTGTTCGAGAAAACAAAGAAAAAATGCTTATTTGAGTAAACAAATTAGATGTTGGGATGCTTTGAGACAAGTAAATTGTTTATACTACCTAGAGTGATCTCTATATTTAGCCCATGGTGTACTTTGAAAGCCATTTATTAAATCTGCGATATAAAGGATGCACAGGACCAAACACTGTGGTTTTCAGTTTCACAAAGAATTCACCAGCCGAGAGAAAATAGAGTTTGGGTCTGCGTAACTCAGTTTATTGGATCAATTCTATAAAAGACTACGGTGATGTTCGTATTAGTCCCCATGCATTTTGTTATTTAAGACTTATTGATAAACAAATACAGTAGAACGTCGATAATTCGGACGTCAAAAATCCGGACCGTCAATAATCCGGATTTGTATCTACGTATTACTGCACACCGATTGTGTTTCAAATGTAAATTAATTTTTAAACGGAAATGGATTTTGACATTTTTTACTTTACATAACTGTTATGACCGGATTTTAATCCGTTCAAACATTTAGCTTTTTAAAATTAATATTCCCTGTTTTGTTCTTGTAGCAAAAAGTTATGGCTCTTTTTGCCAACATTCTGATTGATAATCTTTTGTACGTAACATACTGTGTAAAGGCAGGAAAAGAAAGCATTTATTTTTGGTTGTTTATTTAAGCAATGTCTTTCAGAGGAAAGAAACAATGTAATCTGATAGAGACGACCCAAAACATGAGACAGAAGAAACGATACATTCTGAAGCGTTTGTAGCAGCGGAGACACTGATGTCATGGCTAGAGAAACAAAACGACAGCTCACCCACTCAGCTGATTCTTTTAAAACGAATTAAGGACATAGTTGCGAAAAAACGAACCACTACTGCAGTTAAAAAACCTATTACAGTACACATTTTTCAAAAGCTCAAATAGTGTTTGATGTTTTTACTGTACACATGTTGCTACTAACAAATTACAATACAGTGTTTGAACATAAAATATGTTTTTGATTAATTTCACCTCTAAAACCTTTATTTTATTAGAGAAAATATAAAATTTTTAAATGTTTGTGTACTTTAATCGTGTATACTGGCATTTTTAAGGTAATTTCGATAATCAGGACAATTTGATAATCCGGATGGGGCCCGGTCCCAATTAATCCGGATTATTGACGTTATACTGTAACGGAATTTAAAAAAAAGAAAGATTTATATTTAACTCTAGTAGGATACAATGGGTTGTGACACCCCAAGACAATTTTATTTTCATTTTACTGTATTATTTATTGAGAGGAGATTTATTCCTTCCATGTAAATTCAGTTAGCACCACTGCTTGCAGATGCTATAGAATTTCAGTGTTAGTACTGAGTTACCAGATAACATTATTTTCTTCTTTGGGTATCTGACATCCCTGTGTATCTTTTACGTTATAATTTTTTATTTTAGTGCTTATAGTTTTAGCGCCTTTTCTTATTGTTTCCTTAGATACCAAAATAATAATAATTTAAGCTTTTAATTGAAGAAAAGGGACCACATTCTACCTACAAACATAGAAATTATGCAGAAATGTCTAGAAAATGTTCGTAGTATAACAATTTATATTTAATAAAATTTGTCCCCCTGGCTAAGGTATTCTTACGTAGATTTTGGTTTGTTTTTGTATTTATCAACAAATATGACATGTATATAATAGTTTAAAATTGATTTTATCCCAATATTTTGATTTTTTTCATATAGTTACACGTTTTGTCACAATACATGACTTCTATCT
>JAQJVL010009015.1:0-2500 GCA_035578905.1 Stictocephala bisonia
TCTTTGATCTTAACCTTTCGATCTTGAGATCAATCTTGATCTTTGAGTTTCAATCTGTGCGCGATCCTTTGAGTTTCAATCTAGTGATCTTTTAAATTTCAATCTTGCGATTTTTAAGTTTAAATCTGCAATCTTTGTGTTTCAATGCTTGCGATCTTTCAGTGCTTGCAGATCTTTGAGTCTTCAATCTTTCGATCTTTGAGTTTTAATGCTTTCGATCAATGCGACTTGTGTATCAATCTTTGCGATCTTTTAGTTTCACCTTCATGCGTAGTTTCTCGATACTACAATCTCTGCAATCTTTTGATGTTTCAAGTCTCGTGCAATCTTTCCGAGTTTCAATCTTGCCATCTTTGAGTTTAATTCTTGCGATCTTTGAGTTTCAATCTCTGCGATCTATGAATTTCAATCTTGCGATTCTTTGAGTTTCAATCTTGCAATCTTTGAGTTTCAATCTTGCGATCTTTGAGTTTAATTCTTGCGATCTTTGAGTTTCAATCTTGCGATCTTTGAGTTACAATCTTGCGATCTTTGAGTTTCAATCTTGCGATCTTTGAGTTTCAAACTTGTAATCTTTGAGTTTCATTCATGCGATCTTTGAGTTTCAATCTTGCGATCTTTGAGTTTTAATCTTGCTATCTTTGAGTTTCAACCTTGCGATCTTTGAATTTCAATCTTGCGATCTTTGAGTTTCAAACTTGTGATCTTTGAGTTTCAATCTTTGCCATTTTGAAGTTTCAATCTTGCGATCTTTGAGTTTTAATCTTGCGATCTTTGAGTATCAATTTTGCGATCTTTGAGTTTCAATCTTGCTATCTTTGAGTTTCAATCTTGTGATCTTTGAATATCAATCTTGCGATTGTTGAGTTATAATCTTGCGATCTTTGAGTTTCAATCATGCGATCTTTGAGTTTCAATCTTGCTATCTTTGAGTTTCAATCTTGCGATCTTTGAGTTTCAATCTTGCGATCTTTGAGTTTCAATCTTGTGATCTTTGAGTTTCAATCTTGTGATCCTAGAATTTCAATCTTGCGATTGTTGAGTTTCAATCTTGCGATCTTTGAGTTTCAATCTTGCGATCTTTGAGTTTCAATCTTGCGATCTTTGAGTTTCAATCTTGCGATCTTTGAGTTTTAAGCTTGCGATCTTTGAGTTTCAATCTTGCGATCTTTGAGTTTCAATCTTGAGATATTTGAGTTTCAATCATGCGATCTTAGTTTATCAATCTTGCGATCTTTGAGTTTCAGTCTTGCGATCTTTGAGTTTCAATCTTGCGATCTTTTAATTTTAATTTTGCCATCTTTGAGTTTCAAAATTGCGATCTTTGAGTTTAAATCTTGCGATCTTTGAGTTTCAATCTTGCGATCTTTGAGTTTCAATCTTGAGATATTTGAGTTTCTATTATGCGATCTTTGTGTATCTATCTTGCGATCTTTGAGTTTCAGGCTTGCGATTTTTTAGTTTCACTCCTGCCATCTTGTTGGTTGTAAAGAGTGTTGCTAAGGTGATGAACTTTGAACTCAAGGATGGCATGGTTGACGCTGTGCATCGTTTGGCGAGAAACCAGAGAAAACCTGAGGCGCACCGTGGAATCATCATTAAGTTCTGCCGACGCATTGACATGGAGTCCTTACGAAGCAAAACCAGAGTGAAGAATGGGTTCTCTGCGGCGGAATTAGGTATGAAAAGTGAGAGCAAGATCTTCATCAATCTGTCCTTGTCACCGTTCACCAAGTACCTGTGGGGAGAAGTTCGCGCCTTCAAGAACGAGCGTGGTTACAAGTACGCCTGGATCACCAGTGCAGGGAAGGTGTTTCTGCGAAAAACCGATGGATCTCGTCCCATTCTCATCTGCGGGAAATCTGACTTGGACAAGCTCAAATGATCGCCTTCAATATGAAGTCTCATGTGAGTTTATTCTTTGTATTGCTATACATTGTAGATATATTTATTTTTTATTATATTATTTATTCATTGTGTGTTGCACATACCTTAGGGAGAGGCTTATTTAATGTTAATTTAGTTATGATATATAATTCTGTTAAATTGGTTAAATGTTCTATTTTTGTTAATTCTATTTACATATTTATTATATTATTTATTCATTGTGTGTTCCACGTACCTTTTGAGAGAGATTTATTTAGTGTTAATTTATTTATAGTATTTACTTCTATTAAATTTGTTATATATTCTATTTCTGTTAATTCTATTTATATGGTTATTATTTTATTTATTCAATGAAGTTGATTAACATATACTATCAATAATGTACGTGGTCTGAGGTCAAAACAAATGATTTGCGGCTAGGCTTGTTAAGTAATGATTATGACATAGTCGCACTTGAGTGAAACATGGTTAAACTCTTCTATTCATAATTCTGAAATATTCAGCAGGGAATACGTTGTTTTCAGAAGAGATAGAGATCCAAATTTAACTGGAATGGAAAGAGGGGGAGGGATTGTAGTTGGTGTTAAAACAGTTTTGTAGCCAAAAGATTGTT
>JAQJVL010009015.1:7500-17546 GCA_035578905.1 Stictocephala bisonia
GAGTTTCAATTCTTGCGATCTTTGAGTTTCAATCTTGCGATCTTTGAGTTTCAATCTTGCGATCTTTGAGTTTCAATCTTGCGATCTTTGAGTTTCAATCTTGCGATCTTTGAGTTTCAATCTTGCGATCTTTGAGTTTCAATCTTGCGATCTTTGAGTTTCAATCTTGCGATCTTTGAGTTTCAATCTTGCGATCTTTGAGTTTCAATCTTGCGATCTTTGAGTTTCAATCTTGCGATCTTTGAGTTTCAATCTTGCGATCTTTGAGTTTCAATCTTGCGATCTTTGAGTTTCAATCTTGCGATCTTTGAGTTTCAATCTTGCGATCTTTGAGTTTCAATCTTGCGATCTTTGAGTTTCGATCTTGCGATCTTTGAGTTTCAATCTTGCGATCTTTAAGTTTCAATCTTGCCATCTTTGAGTTTCAATCTTGCGATCTTTGAGTTTTAATCTTGCGATCTTTGAGTTTCAATCTTGCAATCTTTGAGTTTTAATCTTGCTATCTTTGAGTTTTAATCTTGCGATCTTTGAGTTTCAATTTTGCGATCTTTGTGTATCAATCTTGCGATCTTTGAGTTTCAATCTTGAGATATTTGAGTTTCAATCATGCGATCTTTGTGTATCAATCTTGCGATCTTTGTGTTTCAGTCTTGCGATCTTTGAGTTTCAATCTACGATCTTTGAGTTTCAATTTTGCCATCTTTGAGTTTCAAAATTGCGATCTTTGAGTTTCAATCTTGCGATCTTTGAGTTTCAATCTTGCGATCATTGAGTTTCAATCTTGAGATATTTGACTTTAAATCTTGCAATCTTTGAGTTTAAATCTTGCGATCTTTGAGTTTCAATCTTGCGATCTTTGAGTTTCAATCTTGCGATCTTTGAGTTTCAATCTTGCGATCTTTGAGTTTAATTCTTGCGATCTTTGAGTTTCAATCTTGCGATCTTTGAGTTTCAATCTTGCGATCTTTGAGTTTCAATCTTGCGATCTTTGAGTTTCAATCTTGCGTTCTTTGAGTTTCAATCTTGCCATCTTTGAGTTTCAATCTTGCGATCTTTGAGTTTTAATCTTGCGATCTATGAGTTTCAATTTTGCGATCTTTGAGTTTCAATCTTGCCATCTTTGAGTTTCAATCTTGAGATATTTGAGTTGCAATCATGCGATCTTTGTGTATCAATCTTGCGATCTTTGAGTTTCAGTCTTGCGATCTTTGAGTTTCAATCTTGCGATCTTTGAGTTTTAATTTTGCCATCTTTGAGTTTCAAAATTGCGATCTTTGAGTATCAATCTTGCGATCTTTGAGTTTCAGGCTTGCGATTTTTTAGTTTCTATCTTGCCATCTTTGAGTTTCAATCTTGCGATCTTTGAGTTTCAATCTTGCGATCTTTGAATTTCAATCTTGCGATTTTTGAGTTTAAATCTCCAATCTTTGAGTTTCAATCTTGCGATCTTTCAGTTTAATTCTTGCAATCTTTGAGTTTAAATCTTGCGATCTTTGAGTTTCGATCTTGCGATCTTTTAGTTTCAATCTTGTGATCTTTAAGTTTTAATCTTGCCATCTTTGAGTTTCAATCTTGCGAACTTTGAGTTTTAATCTTGCGATATTTGAGTTTCAATCTTGCAATCTCCTAGTTTTAATCTTGCTATCTTTGAGTTTAATCCTGTGATCTTTGAATTTCAATCTTGCGATCTTTGAGTTTTAATCTTGCGATCTTTGAGTTTCAATCATGCGATCTTTGAGTTTCAATCTTGCTATCTTTGAGTTTCAATTTTGCTATCTTTGAGTTTCAAAATTGCGATCTTTGAGTTTCAATCTTGCCATTTTTGAGTTTCAATCTTGCAATCATTGAGTTTAAATCTTGCCATTTTTTAGTTTTAATCTTGCGATCTTTGAGTTTCAATCTTGCCATCTTTGTTTCCATCAGATTCTAAAATTACACCTTAATAATCCCATTAAATGTGAATAGCTCACTTATAGCCACTGGAGAAACATGATGCCAACTTGAAAACTAGATCTGACGTTTGATTTTAACTTTTTTAAGAGTTCCCAAAAATACTAATAAAACGAGTAATAAGGATTGACATGTTACCTGTTTGACTGTAGCGCCGGCTTGTTGGAGCATGTCTGCAACGTCACTCCAAGCCTGCAGTACTTGAGGACAGAGGCCAGGACAGTAGTTCTCCTTTGGAATTCCCACTGTTAGACCGTATAGGTTGACTGTCTCTCCCAGCACTACTGAAGGCAGACTCTCAGTTAACGTTGTAGAGTCTTGAGGATCATAGCCTGATATTATATCTGTATAACGGTAAAACAATGTAAAACAAATAGATTTTACTTTAAAACAATTTACATATAATATCATTTTAAAACTATAAGTAAAGTTACAACTAATTGTTTAATAGAAGTAGTGTTTTTAGCTACGCTTCATCAACTGTCTATTATTACATGTTCACAAATGCTTAATGACAACATTCTTGCCATCTTAGAGTTTCAATCTTGCAATCTTTGAGTTTCAATCTTGCGATCTTTGAGTTTCAATCTTGCCATCTTTGAGTTACAATCTTGCGATCTTTGAGTTTCAATCTTGTAATCTTTGCGTTTTAAGCTTGCAATCTTTGAGTTTCAACCTTGCGATCCTTAAGTTTCAATCTTGCTATTTGAGTTTCAATCTTGCGGTCTTTGAGTTTCAATCTTGCGATCTTTGAGTTTTAAGCTTGCGATCTTTGAGTTTCAATCTTGCGATCTTTGAGTTTCAATCTTGTGATCTTTGAGTTTCAATCTTGCAATATTTGAGTTTAAATCTTGCCATCTTTGAGTTAAGATCACAAGATTGAAATTCAAAGATCACAGGATTGAACTCAAAGATAGCAAGATTAAAACTCAAAGATCGCAAGATTGAAACTCAAAGATCGCATGAATGAAACTCAAAGATTACAAGTTTGAAACTCAAAGATCGCAAGATTGAAACTCAAAGATCGCAAGATTGAAACTCAAAGATGGAAAGATTGAAACTCAAAGATCGCAAAATTGAAACTCATAGATCGCAAGATTAAAACTCAAAGATCGCAAGATTGAACCTCAAAGATGGCAAGATTGAAACTCAAAGATCGCAAGATTGAAACTCAAAGATCGCAAGATTGATACTCAAAGATCGCAAGATTGAAACTCAAAGATCGCAAGAATTAAACTCAAAGATCGCAAGATTGAAACTAAAAGATTGCAAGATTGAAACTCAAAGATCGCAGGATTAAAACTCAAAGATCGCAAGATTGAAACTCAAAGATCGCAAGATTGAAACTTAAAGATCACAAGATTGAAATTCAAAGATCGCAAGATCGAAACTCAAAGATCGTAAGATTGAAACTGAAAGATCGCAAGAATTAAACTCAAAGATTGCAAGATTGAAACTCAAAGATTGCAAGATTTAAATTCAAAGATCGCAAGATTGAAATTCAAAGATCGCAAGATTGAAACTCAAAGATCACAAGATTGAAACTCAAAGATGGCAAGATTGAAACTCAAAAAACGCAAGCCTGAAACTCAAAGATCGCAAGATTGATACACAAAGATCGCATGATTGAAACTCAAATATCTCAAGATTGAAACTCAAAGATCGCAAGATTGAAACTCAAAGATCGCAAGATTGAAACTCAAAGATCGCATTTTGAAACTCAAAGATGGCAAAATTGAAACTCAAAGATCGCAAGATTGAAACTCAAAGATCGCAAGACTGAAACTCAAAGATCGCAAGGTTGATACACAAAGATCGCATGATTGAAACTCAAATATCTCAAGATTGAAACTGAAAGATCGCAAGATTGAAACTCAAAAATCGCAAAATTAAAACTCAAAGATCGCAAAATTAAAACTCAAAGATGGCAAGATTGAAACTCAAAGATCGCAAGATTGAAACTCACAGATCGCAAGATTGAAACTCAAAGATCGCAAGATTTAAACTCATAGATCGTAAGAATTAAACTCAAAGATCGCAAGATTGAAACTCAATGATTGCAAGATTAAAACTCAAAGATCGCAAGATTGAAATTCAAAGATCGCAAGATTGAAACTCAAAGATCGCAAAATTGAAACTCAAAGATGGCTAGATTGAAACTCGAAAATCACAAGACTGAAACTCAAAGATCGCAAGATTGATACACAAAGTTCGCATGATTGAAATTAAAATATCTCAAGATTAAAACTCAAAGATCGCAAGATTGAAACTTAAAGATCGCAAGATTGAAACTCAAAGATCGCAAGATTGAAACTCAAAGGTAGCAAGATTGAAACTCAAATATCGCATGATTGAAACTCAAAGATCGCAAGATTGAAACTCAACAATCGCAAGATTGAAATTCAAAGATCACAAGATTAAAACTCAAAGATAGCAAGATTGAAACTCAAAGATCGCAAGATTAATACTCAAAGATCGCAAGATTGAAACTCAAAGATGGAAAGATTGAAACTCAAAGATCGCAAAATTGAAACTCATAGATCGCAAGATTAAAACTCAAAGATCGCAAGATTGAACCTCAAAGATGGCAAGATTGAAACTCAAAGATCGCAAGATTGAAACTCAAAGATCGCAAGATTGATACTCAAAGATCGCAAGATTGAAACTCAAAGATCGCAAGAATTAAACTCAAAGATCGCAAGATTGAAACTAAAAGATTGCAAGATTGAAACTCAAAGATCGCAGGATTAAAACTCAAAGATCGCAAGATTGAAACTCAAAGATCGCAAGATTGAAACTTAAAGATCACAAGATTGAAATTCAAAGATCGCAAGATCGAAACTCAAAGATCGTAAGATTGAAACTGAAAGATCGCAAGAATTAAACTCAAAGATTGCAAGATTGAAACTCAAAGATTGCAAGATTTAAATTCAAAGATCGCAAGATTGAAATTCAAAGATCGCAAGATTGAAACTCAAAGATCACAAGATTGAAACTCAAAGATGGCAAGATTGAAACTCAAAAAACGCAAGCCTGAAACTCAAAGATCGCAAGATTGATACACAAAGATCGCATGATTGAAACTCAAATATCTCAAGATTGAAACTCAAAGATCGCAAGATTGAAACTCAAAGATCGCAAGATTGAAACTCAAAGATCGCATTTTGAAACTCAAAGATGGCAAAATTGAAACTCAAAGATCGCAAGATTGAAACTCAAAGATCGCAAGACTGAAACTCAAAGATCGCAAGGTTGATACACAAAGATCGCATGATTGAAACTCAAATATCTCAAGATTGAAACTGAAAGATCGCAAGATTGAAACTCAAAAATCGCAAAATTAAAACTCAAAGATCGCAAAATTAAAACTCAAAGATCGCAAGATTGAAACTCAAAGATGGCAAGATTGAAACTCAAAGATCGCAAGATTGAAACTCACAGATCGCAAGATTGAAACTCAAAGATCGCAAGATTTAAACTCATAGATCGTAAGAATTAAACTCAAAGATCGCAAGATTGAAACTCAATGATTGCAAGATTAAAACTCAAAGATCGCAAGATTGAAATTCAAAGATCGCAAGATTGAAACTCAAAGATCGCAAAATTGAAACTCAAAGATGGCTAGATTGAAACTCGAAAATCACAAGACTGAAACTCAAAGATCGCAAGATTGATACACAAAGTTCGCATGATTGAAATTAAAATATCTCAAGATTAAAACTCAAAGATCGCAAGATTGAAACTTAAAGATCGCAAGATTGAAACTCAAAGATCGCAAGATTGAAACTCAAAGGTAGCAAGATTGAAACTCAAATATCGCATGATTGAAACTCAAAGATCGCAAGATTGAAACTCAACAATCGCAAGATTGAAATTCAAAGATCACAAGATTAAAACTCAAAGATAGCAAGATTGAAACTCAAAGATCGCAAGATTAATACTCAAAGATCGCAAGATTAAAACTCAAAGATCGCAAGATTGAAACTCAAAGATGGCAAGATTGAAACTCAATGATCACAAGTTTGAAACTCTAAGATCGCAAGATTGAAATTCAAAGATCGCAAGGTTGAAACTCAAAGATAGCAAGATTGAAACTCAAAGATCGCAAGATTGAAACTCAAAGATCGCATGAATGAAACTCAAAGATTTCAAGTTTGAAACTCAAAGATCACAAGATTGAAACTCAAAGATCGCAAGATTGAAACTCAAAGATGGCAAGATTGAAATTCAAAGATCGCAAGATTGAAACTCAAAAATGGCAAGATTGAAACTCAAAGATTGCAAGATTGAAACTCAAAGATGGCAAGACTGAAACTCAAAGATCGCAATTTTGAAACTCAAAGATGGCAAAATTGAAACTCAAAGATCGCAAGATTGAAACTCAAAGATGGCAAGATTGAAACTCAAAGATCGCAATTTTGAAACAAAGAGATGGCAAGATTGAAACTCAAATAGCAAGATTGAAACTCAAAGATCGCATGATTGAAACTCAAAGATCGCAAGTTTGAAACTCAAAGATCGCAAGATTGAAACTCAAAGATAGCTAGATTGAAACTCAAGGATCGCAAGGTAAAAACTCTAAGATCGCAAGATTGAAACTTAAGGATGGCAAGATTAAAACTCCAAGATCGCTATTTTGAAACTTAAAGATGGCAAGATTGAAAATCAAAGATCGCAAGATTGAAACTTAAAGATCACATGATTGAAACTCAAAGATCACAAGTTTGAAACTCAAAGATCGTAAGATTGAAATTCAAAGATCGCAAGGTTAAAACTCAAAGATAGCAAGATTGAAACTCAAGGATCGCAAGATTGAAACTCAAAGATGGCAAGATTGAAACTTAAAGATCGCAAGATTAAAACTCAAAAATGGCAAGATTGAAACTCAAATAGCAAGATTGAAACTCAAAGATCGCAAGTTTGAAACTCAAAGATAGCCAGATTGAAACTCAAAGATCGCAAGATTGAAACTCAAAGATGGCAAGATTGAAACTCAAAGATCGCAAGATTGAAACTCAAAGATCGAAAGGTAGAAACTCAAAGAGTGCAGGATTGAAACTTAAAGATAGCCAGATTGAAACTCACAGATCACAAGATTGAAACTCAAAGATTGCAAG
This sequence comes from Stictocephala bisonia, assembly GCA_035578905.1. Lineage (NCBI taxonomy): Eukaryota > Metazoa > Arthropoda > Insecta > Hemiptera > Membracidae > Stictocephala > Stictocephala bisonia. The sequence goes on from JAQJVL010009015.1 coordinate 14,568, forward strand.
ATTTAAACTCATAGATGGTAAGAATTAAACTCAAAGATCGCAAGATTGAAACTCAAAGATTGCAAGATTGAAACTCAAAGATCGCAAGATTGAAATTCAAAGATCGCAAGATTTAAACTCAAAGATCACAAAATTGAAACTCAAAGATGGCTAGATTGAAACTCGAAAATCACAAGACTGAAACTCAAAGATCGCAAGATTGATACACAAAGTTCGCATGATTGAAATTAAAATATCTCAAGATTAAAACTCAAAGATCGCAAGATTGAAACTCAAAGATCGCAAGATTGAAACTCAAAGATCGCAAGATTGAAACTCAAAGGTAGCAAGATTGAAACTCAAATATCGCATGATTGAAACTCAAAGATCGCAAGATTGAAACTCAACAATCGCAAGATTGAAACTCAAAGATCGCAAGATTAATACTCAAAGATCGCAAGATTAAAACTCAAAGATCGCAAGACTGAAACTCAAAGATGGCAAGATTGAAACTCAATGATCACAAGTTTGTAACTCAAAGATCGCAAGATTGAAATTCAAAGATCGCAAGGTTGAAACTTAAAGATAGCAAGATTGAAACTCAAAGATTGCAAGATTGAAACTCAAAGATCGCATGAATGAAACTCAAAGATTACAAGTTTGAAACTCAAAGATCGCAAGATTGAAACTCAAAGATCGCAAGATTGAAACTCAAAGATGGCAAGATTGAAATTCAAAGATCGCAAGATTGAAACTCAAAAATGGCAAGATTGAAACTCAAAGATTGCAAGATTGAAACTCAAAGATGGCAAGAATGAAACTCAAAGATCGCAATTTTGAAACTCAAAGATGGCAAAATTTAAACTCAAAGATCGCAAGATTGAAACTCAAAGATGGCAAGATTGAAACTCAAAGATCGCAATTTTGAAACAAAGAGATGGCAAGATTGAAACTCAAATAGCAAGATTGAAACTCAAAGATCGCATGATTGAAACTCAAAAATCGCAAGATTGAAACTCAAAGATCGCAAGATTGAAACTCAACAATCGCAAGATTGATATTCAAAGATCACAAGATTGAAACTCAAAGATAGCAAGATTGAAACTCAAAGATCGCAAAATTGATACTCAAAGATCGCAATATTAAAACTCAAAGATCGCAAGATTGAAACTCAAAGATGGCAAGATTGAAACTCAAAGATCGCAATTTTGAAACAAAGAGATGGCAAGATTGAAACTCAAATAGCAAGATTGAAACTCAAAGATCGCAAGCTTAAAACTCAAAGATCGCAAGATTGAATCTCAAAGATCGCAAGATTGAAACTCAAAGATCGCAAGATTGAAACTCAAAGATCGCAAGATTGAAACTCAAAGATCGCATGATTGAAACTCAAAGATCGCAAGATTGAAACTCAACAATCGCAAGATTGAAATTCTAGGATCACAAGATTGAAACTCAAAGATCACAAGATTGATACTCAAAGATCGCAAGATTGAAACTCAAAGATCGCAAGAATTAAACTCAAAGATTGCAAGATTGAAACTAAAAGATTGCAAAATTGAAACTCAAAGATGGCTAGATTGAAACTCGAAAATCACAAGACTGAAACTCAAAGATCGCAAGATTGATACACAAAGTTCGCATGATTGAAATTAAAATATCTCAAGATTAAAACTCAAAGATCGCAAGATTGAAACTTAAAGATCGCAAGATTGAAACTCAAAGATCGCAAGATTGAAACTCAAAGGTAGCAAGATTGAAACTCAAATATCGCATGATTGAAACTCAAAGATCGCAAGATTGAAACTCAACAATCGCAAGATTGAAATTCAAAGATCACAAGATTAAAACTCAAAGATAGCAAGATTGAAACTCAAAGATCGCAAGATTAATACTCAAAGATCGCAAGATTAAAACTCAAAGATCGCAAGATTGAAACTCAAAGATGGCAAGATTGAAACTCAATGATCACAAGTTTGAAACTCTAAGATCGCAAGATTGAAATTCAAAGATCGCAAGGTTGAAACTCAAAGATAGCAAGATTGAAACTCAAAGATCGCAAGATTGAAACTCAAAGATCGCATGAATGAAACTCAAAGATTTCAAGTTTGAAACTCAAAGATCACAAGATTGAAACTCAAAGATCGCAAGATTGAAACTCAAAGATGGCAAGATTGAAATTCAAAGATCGCAAGATTGAAACTCAAAAATGGCAAGATTGAAACTCAAAGATTGCAAGATTGAAACTCAAAGATGGCAAGACTGAAACTCAAAGATCGCAATTTTGAAACTCATAGATGGCAAAATTGAAACTCAAAGATCGCAAGATTGAAACTCAAAGATGGCAAGATTGAAACTCAAAGATCGCAATTTTGAAACAAAGAGATGGCAAGATTGAAACTCAAATAGCAAGATTGAAACTCAAAGATCGCATGATTGAAACTCAAAGATCGCAAGTTTGAAACTCAAAGATCGCAAGATTGAAACTCAAAGATAGCTAGATTGAAACTCAAGGATCGCAAGATTAAAACTCAAAGATCGCAAGATAAAAACTCAAAGATCGCAAGATTGAAACTTAAGGATGGCAAGATTAAAACTCCAAGATCGCTATTTTGAAACTTAAAGATGGCAAGATTGAAAATCAAAGATCGCAAGATTGAAACTTAAAGATCACATGATTGAAACTCAAAGATCACAAGTTTGAAACTCAAAGATCGTAAGATTGAAATTCAAAGATCGCAAGGTTAAAACTCAAAGATAGCAAGATTGAAACTCAAGGATCGCAAGATTGAAACTCAAAGATGGCAAGATTGAAACTTAAAGATCGCAAGATTAAAACTCAAAAATGGCAAGATTGAAACTCAAATAGCAAGATTGAAACTCAAAGATCGCAAGTTTGAAACTCAAAGATAGCCAGATTGAAACTCAAAGATCGCAAGATTGAAACTCAAAGATGGCAAGATTGAAACTCAAAGATCGCAAGATTGAAACTCAAAGATC
>JAQJVL010009016.1:0-17549 GCA_035578905.1 Stictocephala bisonia
AAACTAAATATATGAAGATAGGGAGACAGGCAGAGCCAATCAACTCAACACTGGACGTAATGGATTACAAATTTTTAGCCACTGAAGAATTAAAGTCTCTAGGAGTTACTTTGACTAGCCAAAATAAAATGGAAGAGGAAATACAAGTCAGAATTAATGCAGCAAATAGATGCTACTGGAGTCTCCTGAAACTATTCCAAAGTAAACTACTGTCAAGACCCACAAAAATAAGAATGTATATAGCTATTGTACAACCTGTTTTATTATATGGATCTGAGGTGTGGACCCTAACAATGTATAACAAAAAAAGATTGATTACATTTGAAAACAAAATTTTAAGAAGAATATGTGGACCTACCTATGAATCAGGAGTGTGGAGAATAAAAAAGAACAGAGAGCTTAGAGACCGTACAAGAGACCTGATATTGTGGCGGTGGTTAGAAGCAGAAGAATAAGATGGCTTGGTCATGTGAGGAGAAGGGAAGAAGAAAAGATAATAAGAAGGGTATGGATGGGGAAACCAGCAGGAAGGTGACCTCTAGGACGACCAAGAATAAGATGGGATGACCAAGTGGAACAGGATGTGAGAAGTCTTGGTGGAGACATCGAAATGGCAGAGGATAGAGGATTGTGGAGGCAACTTGTTGGCGAGGCCAAAAATCACTTTGGATTTGAGTGGCCACAGGAGAAAGAGTAAGTAAGTAAGTAAGTATCTTTACAATCAGTATGATTTTCATAACAGTGGAACAGACCGTCAGTTTGTCCATCATGTGCAAGAAGATGCCAAGTTTGCCCTAGCGAGTCAGCTAATAATATAATTTGGAGGTGGATAACAAAAGAAACATTTGTACACCTAGAAGCCTTAGAACTAGGGACGTATTATGCCATTTGTACACCTAGAAGCCTTAGAAATAGGGACGTATTATGGCCGTTTGTACACCTAGAAGCCTTAGAACTAGGGACGTATTATGCCATTTGTACACCTAGAAGCCTTAGAACTAGGGACGTATTATGCCATTTGTACACCTAGAAGCCTTAGAACTAGGGACGTATTATGACATTTGTACACCTAGAAGCCTTAGAACTAGAGACGTATTATGCCATTTGTACACCTAGAAGCCTTAGAACTAGAGATGTATTATGCCATTTGTACACCTAGAAGCCTTTGAACTAGAGATGTATTATGCCATTTGTACACCTAGAAGCCTTAGAACTAGGGACGTATTATGCCATTTGTACACCTGGAAGCCTTAGAACTAGAGATGTATTATGCCATTTGTACACCTAGAAGCCTTAGAACTAGAGATGTATTATGCCATTTCTACTTTCAATAAAGGAAATATTGCACATTGCTTGGTGATACAAAAATTGAGGCTATATTTTGGAAGAATCATTATTGCAAAACTGAATATGAAAGATATCAAAAAAAAAAAAAAAAAAGAGAGGGAATACAGAAAATTAGACTGAAAGAAACTTAAGGATCTCTCTATAGGAGAGGAGAGAGATTCTGACAACCCCTCATGTGCACTACTAATAGAAATACAGTTGAAATTGTTCTATAGAAAATGGCATTTTCTTCTTTACACGCTCTTTCTCCCAACAGATGAATTTTTTACTACTTACTGTGTATAAATTTTCCCAAAATCTATTCAAGATAGAAGTTGACATATTTTACTCGAATGTACCATATATATATATATATATATATATATATATATATATATATATATATATGCATTGTCAGATAACATACGATAAATAAACAGTACAGGTTTGGGGATAGAATTGTTTGTTTTCAAAATAATTTAAATAAAGTTCTTAGTAAGGAAAACATTAGATTTATAAAACCATTCGTTATTTTTCTCCATCTCATATTTTCTCTTAAAGTTATAAAAAGTTTGTAAATATATGAATAGATCCAGGGTAAAATTTCAGTAATAGCGAAACTAGTTTACTAGTTTAATAGCGAAATATTGTGAAATAGGTCTTGCAGACTTGAACTGGAAACAAAAGCTTGTTTATTACACATGACAGGTCGGTTAACTTTGCCGCGATAACAGTTGTGGTTTGCCCCTTCCTGCTGTACTCTTTATCATTGAAACCACAGTTTGGATATTGAATGATTTTGGTTGTTGAGCCACATTTGATTGACATAAATTACATCCGACCAAACAAGAACTTAGTGGATAATTGGATTAATTTCATGAATTTCGCATCTAAAAATTAATTTCTATTTAACTAATTGTAATATCATATTCTAATATATAACGTATATCCTTGCTCTCTATGGTCATGTCACTGACCCATGCTTACAATAACATGTTGGCTTTCTTAGGAAATGTTTATAAGATAATTGAAGTTTAGAGGCGATCGTCTGACTAGAGTGGCCCAGGATTTCACCAGAATCGCGGGCACCCTTATTAATAATTAAATAAATCATGGATACTATAAATATTATATTATTTACCTAAAAGATAGTCAAGAAAGTAAAATATCTATCATTTCTGTCTGTTTTACTATTTCTTTACTTATTAAATTAAACATTTAATAAATGTTCAAATAAACGAAATATTGCAAACTGCTCCTACGATTGATTTATATAATAATAAGAAAAGTATTAGATGTACTACTCGATATACAACAATAATGTTATACAGTCTATCAGAAAATGTTATTAGACAAATTGTATATCTATGGGAATTAGAGGAGATAGTTTAGAGTGTTAGAATGGTTCATATATTTCCCTAATAAAGAATCACAAAAAGTAGAAATTTCATATATTCATGAAAAGCAAATTGTTTGTTGTGTATATTTTGATAAAGTAAAATTTAAATGGAGTTTCTCAAGGTTCTGTGTTATGTCATATACTATTTAGTCACTTTATTAATGATATAAAACACCCATATCTTCCGAAATTTATCTTCAGATGATTTTAACAACAATTGAGTCAGAAAGAAATATTAATATTGACTCAGCAATCCTCTAGTGATTTGCAAGCAATTTACTATACACAATTTATCAAAAACCAATTACTATACATTATTTGTACAACATGTAAATGTAACTGTACCACAGAAAATATTATACTGCAAAGAAAAGAAATTGGAACAAAAACCATATTAATTATCTACGTATCAGAATTGATAAACTTGTAAACGTTATTTTTTTTTTGTAGATTGTTTTTGCAATAAATTAACAAGTGAAATATTTGTATGGAGAACATTGGGAAAATGTTGTGAAAAAGAATTTTTTTTAATTACACATTTAAAATATGCAATTCATATATCGATCAAGCCCACTAATATTACAAAACATATTCTTATTCGTAGAATGTTGATTTAAGGATTATATTTCCCTGACAGAATGGACAATCATGCAGAATTTTGTTAATGAAAGCCTTTGTTAAAATGTTGTACCAACATATATTTATAACATAGAAACTTTTCTGAAACAACACTTAAATATCTTTTACTGTGTTATAGAAAATATATTAACGTTAAGTTTAGTCTTGGCTTATAAGTACTAACCTTGAACTTTCTAATCCACATTCCTTTGTATATAACCTTAACAAATCATCACTATCACATATAAATATGTTAATTTAAGTTGTTATTATTTTGTTATATTAATACAAATTCAAAGATATAGCAAATAAAAGATTTAGGTAGTTATTTATAAATAAAACACAAATACCCATAGATACAATAAAATATACAAATTAGATAAAAACACCGTAACAATGACATATATCAGAAGTGAAAATTTTATTTCAAATTGATCACTGCTTTTGGGTGAAATGAAGTTGAATTAAAAACAGGTTTAGGTTATGTTCAGACAAATGAGTCAGCCAGTTTTTTTATCTCTCTCCCTTTTACGGATCAATAGTCCAAATGAAATATTTGTTTGTGTTGATGGATATACTGATCCCTTAAATAGTTGTTAGAATTAGATGTTTCATATACATCTTATAACAGTGTTGCAACTTTAATTTTATATACGTTATAAATGTTTATTTATTTACTTTATATTATTGTTAATATTTTTGTTGCTAATATATATATTCATATGTTATGTAATATTTTATTTATTTTTATGTTAATCTTCTTTAAATTCTATATTTTTGTCTCATTAATGTCGGTAATTATCTAGTATTTTTATTTTTAATATTTTTTATCAATATTTTATTGAAATTTGTAAATAATATTATAAAGTGGAAAAAATCTAAATATGTATTATATTTTCTCATTTAGCCATAAGCTAGAAAAAAAAAAACTGTTGTGAACAATTATTTTGCAATTTGAATGAATTGATAAATAGAAGAAGGAGGAAATATTGTAAATCACAACATTAAAAGTCAAAATCAACTCAAAACTATTTGTTACAACACATCTTTTTAAAGCATCAATTTGTCTACAGTGGTATTTTGAAATAAAATAGTTTGCTTCAAAATATAAATATTACAAAAGATATATTATAAAAAATACAAGGAGAAGATTATAATGATAATATTAGGGATATCAATAACTAATAACTAAGAATACATATTATAGTTAAGGAAAAGTCTTATGTTTGACTTGTATTCACTTTGCATATTTCAACTCTAGGTTTTTATAGTTTCAATATTAAAAACTAAATAGTAATATATATATAATTTGTTGTTATTTATACATACCGCTCAGGAAATAAATCAACCGACTGATAATTTTTTTTAAATACACTATTTGAGTTAATAAAATATTCCAAAAAATACTGTTGTTAAAATTACAGGCCTATAATTTGCTATTTATATGTCAAAACAGTTTTTAATAAATAATTACCTGTAAACCTAAGGAAGATTAACATAGTAGTATATAATGTGCTACTAAATATAAACAGAATTCAATAACTGAGTTTGCCTTATTGATGTTCTTACCTAATTCGTACAAAGGCCATTGAACTATGAAAACCAAAACAAACATTACATGGGTTATTTATCATATGTAACTCAATGTAAGAAAATATTTTACTAATAATAAACAGCTCCTGTGTAATCCTTAAAAATATACGTTGTAAAGTTTGAATTCACTTTGTTATTTCGTAAACACTTTAAATATACCTTACTACTATAACATGTGAGAGTAGTAACATATGTTACCGACCAAGGTGTTTGCCAGTGCCACGGATTACAGCCCGTGTAATCTCTATGACAAGCAGCCTCCAGGCAAATTCAATGTGATTTACGTAGTAAGTCTTGTTTACATATATGCCTAAACCCTGTTCCTGTAACATTGAATCATGTACGTTACCGACCAAGGTGTTTGCCAGTGCCACGGATTACAGCCCGTGTAATCTCTATGACAAGCAGCCTCCAGGCAAATTCAATGTGATTTACGTAGTAAGTCTTGTTTACATATATGCCTAAACCCTGTTCCTGTAACATTGAATCATGTACGTTACCGACCAAGGTGTTTGCCAGTGCCACGGATTACAGCCCGTGTAATTTCTATGACAAGCAGCCTCCAGGCAAATTCAATGTGATTTACGTAGTAAGTCTTGTTTACATATATGCCTAAACCCTGTTCCTGTAACATTGAATCATGTACGTTACCGACCAAGGTGTTTGCCAGTGCCACGGATTACAGCCCATGTAATCTCTATGACAAACAGCCTCCAGGCAAATTCAATGTGATTTACGTAGTAAGTCTTGTTTACATATATGCCTAAACCATGTTCCTGTAACATTGAATCATGTACGTTACCGACCAAGGTGTTTGCCAGTGCCACGGATTACAGCCCGTGTAATCTGTATGACAAACAGCCTCCAGGCAAATTCAATGTGATTTACGTAGTAAGTCTTGTTTACATATATGCCTAAACCCTGTTCCTGTAACATTGAATCATGTACGTTACCGACCAAGGTGTTTGCCAGTGCCACGGATTACAGCCCGTGTAATCTCTATGACAAGCAGCCTCCAGGCAAATACAATGTGATTTACGTAGTAAGTCTTGTTTACATATATGCCTAAACCCTGTTCCTGTAACATTGAATCATGTACGTTACCGACCAAGGTGTTTGCCAGTGCCACGGATTACAGCCCGTGTAATCTCTATGACAAGCAGCCTCTAGGCAAATTCAATGTGATTTACGTAGTAAGTCTTGTTTACATATATGCCTAAACCATGTTCCTGTAACATTGAATCATGTACGTTACCGACCAAGGTGTTTGCCAGTGCCACGGATTACAGCCCGTGTAATCTCTATGACAAGCAGCCTCTAGGCAAATTCAATGTGATTTACGTAGTAAGTCTTGTTTACATATATGCCTAAACCCTGTTCCTGTAACATTGAATCATGTACGTTACCGACCAAGGCGTTTGACAGTGCCACGGATTACGGCCCATGTAATCTCTATGACAAGCAGCCTCCAGGCAAATACAATGTGATTTACGTAGTAAGTCTTGTTTACATATATGCCTAAACCCTGTTCCTCTAACATCGAATCTTGTATGTTACCGACTAAGGTGTTTGCCGTAGTAATCATGTATGGATTACAGCCCACGTAATCTCTATGACAAGCAGCCTCTAGGCCCATTCAGTCTAATTTACTTAGACAAGCATGTAATAATAATTTAATAACATATTACAATATTATTATTTATTCGGTGAGTATTATTACCTATGTGTAATGAATTGTCAATTTCAAATTGCCTAACGTTCGCATAAATAAACATTTGTTGTCCGTCTAAGGATTTTGTCTACCTCGCATAACCTGTACCGTACCTTTGCAATACATGTAATAGTTGGCTACATCATTATTTATAAATGAATACAAAGGTTTTACATTGGTTTATAGTACTAAGAGGTTAATCTGGTTTTAAAGTCGTTACAATCATATTAATTTTCATTTATTTGTAAAATCTTAAAATATATCATTAAAATATTGCTATTAAAATCATTACATGCTGTTATTGATACTTTGTAAACGCGTAAATGTAATTATAATATTTAAATACTTCTTGATATATTTGCATATTAATGTTCTTATAATATATTAAAAGAAATATAACAAATTGTGTTTTAATTCAACTTTTGTGTTAAAATTTAACAACTTTACAAATAAAATCAAAAAATCATAAACTACTCAAAACTGTTGAGCAAAGTTATGAAAGGCTTGTTAGGTCCAACTTTCAGTGGTTCATAGCTCGCTGGATGTTGCCCGAACTGTGCTCTGGCAAACTGTATTTGAAACTGATTTCATTTGTCAATACGTTACTTGTCAGTTGTCAATATCTGCTCCGCTACCAGTTCTGTGTTGGCGTACAAGTTACTAAACATTTTGGGAACAGATCGATGTGTCTGATTATTTCCATTCATCGAGAGGCATTTGAAATAATATAGAGCCTGTTGGCAGCATTGTGATTAGAACTATTGAGTTCAATGCAGAGGGTGACAAGCTCAATTCCTGATAATTCCAACCAAATCTACCTTACCTAAAAGGCAAAGCAAATTGTTGTTAATTGTTCACTCGCCAGTTCACGTGGACCTACAGGCCTGTGTCTGAACGTTCTTCGACGAGTAAACAACCGACCGTTAGCTCATTTGGGGATTCGAACCATAGGCTTGTCCTAGGCAGCCTTAGCCACTGAGCCACCACGCCGGCATTTATTTCAGGAATGCTCAAAGCTAAATATCTTATTCATAATAATTTTGGTCAATCGTACTGTGATTGTGTTTTATTCATCCTTTGGAATAAAAGATTGTATAATAACTCATAACTGATTGAGGAAAAAGAGGTATGAGTTATTTTTTAATCTCGAGTTGAATATTTGCTGCTATTAATTGTAATTATAATTTCTTACTTGGTTTTCAATAGTTATTTGACGCACCTATCTAAAAGTGTAGGGTTTCTGTTACGTGCATCAGCAGTAAGTAAGTAGTTAAGAAATAAAAATCCAAACACTTGATTTGAAACAGATTTATTACAACATAGCAATTAATAGATTACGTAGATTGTAAATATAGATATTTACTGTTAATCATAAAGATATTTATGGTCTACTGAAGTTGTAGGATTGAATTTATAGATATGTAAATATCAATCACAATTCGTGTTCTGGTACTGAGAGTTTTCTAGAATGAGAAGAATGGCCGTTGGGCAAATATATACAAGCCCCGTCGCTTGAATGGTCCGACCATCTACCCGTGAAATTCGACGTTTGCTCTCCTCAATTCCGTAAAACATTTCTTTCGTTATGAAAGTTTTTGTATATTATGTCTGAAAAAATCTGATAAGGCATTACAAACACGTTTAGTGAAACGTTTAAACTTAGGACATTGGATTAAACTAGATGTCCACATTTCTCATGGAAAACCGCTGAACATAATTTACTCCATTCCATTCCCAAGTGCTTTAAATACAAACATCTGTCAGTGGAACATCATTTTAAAGCTCGTCTGCATTAAAATATTTAGATAGTTATAGAAGTTTTTTATTTTAAAAATATTTGGAATATTGTAACTGAAAACTTTTGAATGTAAATCTATATAATATATTTCTAAATTAAACAAATTATACGAGGATCTAAGTATGTATCCTTATAGTGGCTGAAAATACCCAAGGATATATATATATATATAAATTATATAAGTTAAGATCACGTTAAACTTATTGCTAAATATAAAATTAAATATAACTCATATAATTAATTTTATATTGTTGGTTTTTCATAAGACCAACAATTATTTTAATCTATTGATATTTAGAGGCAATAAATACATTCTCTTATTGACATTTCGAGTCAATAGATACATTCTGATATGGATGTTTAGAGGCATTAGATACGTTATTATATTGATGTTTAGAGGCAATATCGTCTATTATTGATGATTAGAGGAAATATCGTCTGTCATTGATATTTATAGGCAGTAGACACATTATTTTATTGACGTTTAGAGGCAATAGATACATTCTGATATTGATATTTAGAGGTAATATCGTATGTTATTGATGATTAGAGGCAGTAGCGTCTGTCATTGATATTTATAGGCAGCAGACACATTATTTTATTGACGTTTAGAGGCAATAGATACATTCTGATATTGATATTTAGAGGTAATATCGTATGTTATTGATGATTAGAGGCAGTAGCGTCTGTAATATAAAAAAATGGACGAATTAAGTTAACTCTAGGTTGTTTAAACAAATGTTTAACATTATCGTGTTTATAAAAAATAAAGTTTTATAAAACAGACTTATAAACAATATTTACAGATTTGTTTCCCTTTGTGAAAATGTAAACAAAGGTTCCTTTTGCTTGAAACGTGTGAGCTCAAAAGTGCATTGTGGTTAGGTTCGGAACGGTATTTACTTCACAATCATGTAAGTTACTTTTTTATACCAACAGCTGATTAAAGAAACTATTGTAAATAATTGTCAAATTAGTATTGCCATAGGGCTTGCATTGATACGTCTCAGAGCCCCTGAGGTGGTGCCCTGATGGACATTCAAAATAAAGATAGGTCTGTGTGTTAACCAGAGACCCTAAGAATGCCCATGTAAAATGTCAGCTGATTGGGTCCAGTGGTTTCTGCGTGATTGATAAACACAAAGATAGACGCCGATATATTTTTTTATAATAATTGCGCAGTACCCGTCGTCCTTCTTACGGGGTTTAAGTTAATTGCAAGTGGTGTCGGTACGGTACCACTAGGAAAGAAGACGCTAGGTATCACGCGCATCTCCCATGACGTCACATGGGCGAAATGGCAACAACAAACACAAAAATACTGTTCTAATTCCCGTAGTTTACAATTCCAGCTGATAAGTGGTAAATAACCTGCTTACTATTTAGTTGGATGCTTCCCTGCGATTGATAGATTTATTTACCAGTATTTTATAGGATAATCAAACAAGTTGATTTCGCCCATGTGACGACAGTCTACTGCGCAGCCTCGTCATGAGGTACTGTATCTTTGCTAGTTACTGTTTCCTAGTGCTAGTTACCGTGGTTGTGGTTTGGTCTGGTCCGGTATTTACTTCAGAACTATAAGTTGTTTATTTATTCCAACAGCTGATTAATGTAACGATTATAAACAATTTATTGTCAAATTGGTATTGCCATAGAGCTTGCATTGATACTCCTGGGGCGGTCTCCTGATGGAGTTTAGTAGTGTATAAATGGGGGTCCTGGGACAACCTTGACCTTTGTACTGTTGTTGTTTACAAATTTATCACCACGTGTTGACCTTGAGGTCAAGTTTACTATTGTTTACTAGCGATAATCAGTAAGGTCGTTGACCTTTCATTGATAATCACCACGTGGTGACCTTGAAGGTCAAGTTTACTACGAACACATGGACCCCCCGCGACGTAGTCCTAGGTCAGTGTTGTTTTGGTGTGACGTCACGTCGTTTTCGCGCTCTTTCTTCTGACGTCACGCCGTATTTATTAAATTAATTGTATTTTATTTATTTAATGCTGGCAAAAAGTGTCGAAGACCAGTGCCGGGATCGATCCTAGAACCTTCCGTTTGTGAGACGGAGTCGATACCACTGCGGCACAGTGACACACCCGAGAGGGTAACGTAAGTAGCGGCAGAAGAACGCGTGGCTCCGATGCATTTATACTATATGAAATGTATATATTTTTTTCTCCCAATAATTCGTATTTAATATAGTATTGACCATTTAAATTGAAAAAAAATTCAGTTTCTCCTTATACTATATAAAATGTACCAACTGTTTTTTCGTAGTGTTACCAACTCGCACGATTAATTGCAAAAAAATATATCGCAGTGCTGCCAACTCACACGATTCATTACATTATACTATAATAAATACATATAATTGAATTATACTATACAAAATATATGTCAGTGTTACCAACTCACAGATTTATTACATTATACTATAATAAATACATATACGATTATTAAATTATACTATATTAAATACAACGCGTTTTTTTCGGTGTTACGGTAATATTAATTTAAATTCATTATCCTTTTACGTTAACTATAATAAATACATATACGATTAATAAATTATACTATATTAAATACAAACGCGTTAATACATACGTTAAAACTGGTCGTTAAGTATTAGGAGAACAGAACTTGGCAAGATCTCTGAAGTCGACCGTTGGCGCGCTATCATATCGCTTGACCTTAGTGTCAGGCGGCGCGCGCTTTATCAGCCCGCTGGTGCACGACTTTTCTTGGCAACAATTACGGTTCCTCTTCACTTCTGCTAACCTAATACTCTATTTATTTTAAAATCTCTAAAATCGTTCACCTGAGCTAAACAAGGTATAATATGTTTAAATAAAATTAATTGAAGGATTGTTCTTAACCAGTCAACGTCTTTTTTCTCTGATTTAATCCTATAAAGAGTATTTAAATTATAGTATCTACATATAGTAGATGATATTCATATAATAATTAATATTTATACTTTCGAAAACTCTATGAAAAAAGACGTGCTTTAATTAAAGTGTATTTTTTCTTGTTACACAGTATACAGCATTAATTTGAATAATATTTTGTATTTTATATAGTATTAATTTGTTCTGACCGTTTAACAAATGAACCAGAGGGTTTTTTTCTTTCTTGTTGTTGAATAGTTTTTTTCATAACAGATGATTTGTGTTTACAACAGCTGATGTGTCTTCTGCTACCAGAGAACTCTTTGTATACGAGAAAATTTTCTAAGTCTGATTTTGCTGATGCAATATTTCATCATCTGTACTTTGAGTTTGGATCTTGACCACCACGCGGCCTAACACGTGTGCACGCGGTCGGACACATGTTCAATTGACGTCATTTTACTGGTATAAATAGACCAAGATTTCAAGCACGCAGTATCTGCAGTTGTTTCAAGCTCTAGAGACCAACGGCCCTAACGTCTATCCGGAACCTCTAGACTTGAACAACCTGATCATTTGGTTATAGCAAATATTGATTCTGGTGAGTAGATTTCCCAATTTATTAGCATTATTAGTTATGAACAGTAACTATTTTATACATTCTCTAACATCATTTTCAATTAATATTTTTAGCAAAATAATCATTATACTCTTTATGAGAACTAATATTTTAGAATTTATTTACAGATATTTCTTTAAGGGGGTCCGGCCAGTCCTATCTCCGCCATGTTAAATAAGACATATTCATGTTCCTTTTTCTCAGAAACTATAATAGATAATGGTCTGAAATTTTTATCACATATGTAGCAATATGTCCTAAAGCTTTAGACATGGTGTTTTTTTTTTATTCCATTCCACTTATGAAAAATAAATTTTTTCGTAAACGCTAATTTTTTCATTATGTTTTTGACATTAATTATTTTTTATTTTTGAAACCAAACAAGATATTTAAAAAATCCCATATCTATTGTTGTGAAACATATTGATAAACATGTGGTAAAAATTTGAGCTCTCTATCTATTATGGTTTCTGAGAAAAAGGAACATAAAGTTGAAAAAACATAATTATCGGAAAACGCGAGATTAGTAGCCTACCTTCAAGTTTTAGTAAGCTCCAGCTGCGTAGGAAGGCCCAGCCACTGCATCAGCCTCTTCCTCATCCAACTCCAGCCTTCTTTTAGCCAAGGTAGCCTTCTTCTTAGTGTTTATATTTTTCAACAGCTCTTCGCGCTCCTTTTCAGCTCTGCGGATCCGTTCATTGTCAATCCTCGACATAGCTCTTATGCAGTGTTTTCCTGGTTTCAAGCCTAAAGCTTCTAGTGTATGGCATTTGGATATTGCACCATCATTAAAACTTGAAACAGCATCTGCTACTCCTAACTTTAAAGTTTTCATTCCCACAAACACTATTTTTGGTAGTCTGGACCATATCACCCCATTCACAGACTCGTTCGGGTTTTGAGTTTTCCCGTGAAGGCATTTTCTCAAGAGGTGCGGCTGTGATAAATTAATAAAAATTGGTTTGATCACTTCCATTACCACTAAAGGAATATGAAAATGTTCTTCATGATGGTAAGGTTCTTTGTTTGCCTCCGCACTCCTAAACTTACACCAACTTTCTTTGCCGGCAGGACATAGACCGTGAATAGGCTGCTCGTCACTCGACGCAAGATGGTACCATTCAGCCCAAACATCCCGTCTCATACTCTCTAATGTTGCATTAGGTCCTGCATTTCTTTTTATAGCTAAGTGGTAATAGTTAGTGATTTGCTTCATTGCATTGTCAGTCAGTCTGCCTTTTCCTGCGATTCCTTTCCCGTCACTTAGTTTTTTATTTTTTGGGAAGGTGGCTTTTAAAGTTTTTAGGCGGTTATACATTCTTTTTTGTACGTGGCCTACACATTCTAATTTTTCTACTTTGCAGTCATCACCATACACATTCAAACTAGAAACTGCATCATAGGCCTTGGAATCCCCATCACCGAGGAACTGTGTGTAGCGCAAGTTGTGTAGGGCAATAGACCGTTCAAAAATCTTCGTTACACCTACTACCTCCATACCACCGCTGACACCGGAATAATTTGCCTGACAATTATTCTCATGTAGGTTCTGGTACTTCTCTTTACATCTAAAGTACTTTGACAGTACCTCATAGTCCAACACCTTGCCTGAATCAACATTTGTTGCTGTCACTAGGCCGTTCAGAGATGTGTGGCCTCTTTTCTGCCAACTGCCATCAACGGCAATACAAACATCACGGCTACCATCATTCAAAGACACTGACTCCTCTGCTGCCCTTTTCATTGAATCAGAACACACCTGAGTTGCAGCTCCAACTAAAGTATCTACATACCTATTCACTCTTGGGACATTTGGTAAGTTCAAAATGCCACAAAGCATATTGGCAGAACTTTGGCCTCTCCCAATACAACGCATAGCATAAGAAAAGCGTAAATTAATGTCATACATATTTACACCTTGGGCTTCAGTTTTGTTAGATAAAGTAGAGGTAAAATACTTGTTAGGCCTTGTTCCCAAACAACTGTCACAGGTAACTTTTAGCTCTGTTGCTAGGCCTATGTTTCGCTCAATACTTAGTGATAGGTTACCGCCACATTCTCTGCATACTGCTACTTCAGATATTAATTTATTTAAAATACTACTATTTATTACTAGGTATTCACTGGTATCATAATCATATTTGCTATACAAACTTATATTAGGTGTAAGTTTTTTACCAGAACAACTTTTGGGACCAGTCTTCTCAGTTGGGGTTAGATTGACAGGCCTAGGCCTACATTCACCAGACTCAATTGAAACACGAAATGGTTTTCTTTTCTTGAATATCCTTTTTGAGCGGGGCATTATGTTTTATAAAACAACGCACAGCACAACTGTCAAGTTTATAACTTATAAAAACTTACTTCGCACTACTTCACAACCACAAAAATATAAATTACCTAGGTTAGAGGTTTTGTTTACAACAATAATAATAATGCCATCTGCTGAAAAATAACAGCTGTACTCACATGATGTTTTGCACTACTTATACCAACCCAACAGAAACAAATATTATTCTAATAGAGGCCTTTGCTGTACTATATGACATGATGCTTGCTTGAACGCTGCAAATATTTAGTGAGTGAAGCATAACATACATTTTTAAAATATATTTTACATATGCTTACTCTTATATGTACCCCACTTATTATATATCAAATTAAACAGAAAAAAACATAGAATAAAATAAAAAATATAAAAAATTTTTTAAAAAAATTTAAAAAAATACTGGCCTGACCCCCTTAACTAAATTATTTAACAACACATTTTAATAATACCAATAATGTGTTAGTTTTTTATAAAAATGTTAGGAGAATACAAATTAGTTCATTCATGTAAAAATTATATTTCTAATTTTAAACAATATTTTAACATTAATTGCATGACATTATTTCTTAAACCTAATTACAGTCGTGTTTTATTTTCAACCATACAACTAATTTAACTAAATTACTTCGTTCTAGTAAATGATTAAAGTTGTTAGTTTTATAAAAATGTTATGATAAAACAAAGTATTCAATTAGGTTTTAATAAATTTTTATTCTCATCAATTTTTTTTTGACAAGTTTATAATCTAAAAAATAATTTTATGATATGTTTTAGTTATGAAAATTATTTGTTACTTCATCAATCCGATTACACTTTTAGGTATAATTTAACTAAAAAATATTTCGAATAAAATACGTATAACTTAAACTACTACATTTTATTGTTATAATTTAATTAAAATATTTAATAACAAATTTTATTAAGGGGAGACGGACGTCCCTATTCGCGCCATGTTAATTTACTGTTACAAATATTGTGTTTTTTCAAGAACTGTTAAAGTTATTTAATTGAAATTTTTACTACATACTAATATTACCTTTTTCAATGGACCCTACCACTTTAAAAATTGTACATTGAAAAATAAATTTTTATGATTTTTTTTCTTTGGTAACTTTTTTACTTTATTTTTTAAGTAGTAAATAATTTGTTATTCAAACAAATGTTTACTACTTTTATTGAAAGTGATAGGGGCTATGTATAAGGTTGTTTTACACAAATGGTAAAAATTTCAAGTGTTTTCAATAAGCGGTTCATGAGTAATCACAGATTTTCTGTACAAAATTGCTTACTTTCGGAAAAAAAGAGAAAACTAGATAACAAAGTTGTATTTATTTACTTTTTAAATCAATCCTGCAGCATATTCAGGTTCTTCTTGTTTCTCTATGTCCCTTTTTCTTTTCTTGAGCATTCTTGACTGTTGTCTTTTTCTCTTGACTACTTCTTGGCTAGATATTTGCGCTTTCCGCACTCTTGTGGTATCAATTTCTGTCAAGATGTTGATGCAATTAGGCCCAGGCTGCAGTCCAAAACTTTTAATAACTTTTATCCTACCTCTGTTACCTTCATTATATGTAAGTATTGAATCAAATGTGCCATACTGAAGAGTACTGATTCCTACAAAATTTATTTTTGGTATCCTAGACCACAAAACTGAATTGTAGGACTCATTCACATTTTGAGTTCTACCGTGAAGGCATTTCTTGAGAAGTTCTGGGTTGGCTAGAGGCTAGGCTAGAGAGGTTAGAATAAATAAATAGATCAGAATACACTGTCAAAACAGCAGACTACAGTGCACAGTGTAGCCAACCTAAACAATTAAATAAAGTACTTTATTCTTGAGAGATTCGGTACTATATCTAATGTGTGTTTTCAATCTCTTCAGATTTTCGTGTGCAAATATTTTTCAAAAAATATTACACACACTTATTGATCAACAAATATACAAGTGTTATATTTTAAAATGCTCAGAAAATTCCAAATAATAAAAAGCAAAAATAAAAAAATGACAAAAAATTAAAATTTTGACGTCCGTCTCCCCTTAAGTTTTATTAATTTCTGGAAAATAATAATATAATTTTAAATTATTTGAATTTATAACCAATTTGAGAATTTTGTTTCTCATCTCTTTCATTCCTGTCTTCGAGAAACAAATACTAATTTAGAAAAGTGAGTTTCATTCATATGATATACTAATATATTTCTTGTTAATATTTTCAATGTTTTGTTTTTATTCTTGCGTCTTCCAATTCAAATAAATGCTTTTCTCACATAAGTAATTTAATGTTTATGTTGTTACAGGTTATTCCATCACCTTTCATCGAATTTGGCGTGTTGTAGACACTCGCTTATTTTCAAAGTAAGTTTCATTTCTATAATAAACTTATGTAAAACTAAAATGGGTTTTGAACTAATTTTCTTGGTGATGATTTCAATGTTTTTTTGGTAAAGGAGGGTTTGGCTCAACAGGATGTTAATTTAGATAATATTTTAATTCATATAATTACATATTTAAATATTATTTTTTCTTTTTATAGTCATGGAAAATACAGAGCAGTTTACCGAATCTGTTGATTTCTTAACTCATAAGCCAAATTGTGTTTCTTATTTTTTCTGAAAAAAAACTACGTCTTAAATTACTTATTTTAAAACAAAATATGTTTCATATTACACCATTTAGATGATTTAAAAAAAAAAAAAATCTGGTAAGCATTATTTAAATAATATTATAAGTCGAGTTGTATTAAACAAAATGCGTGTATCCAGTTTCAGTTATGGCTGATGACATGGAAATGACCGAACAAGTGATAGAAATAACTGACAATACTAGTGAAACTTCGGAGTCTCATAACCGTGCTGGTCCATCTACGTCTTCGTTCAAACTAGTACATATTTTGGAAAACCTTATACTGTTGGGTATGTGCTCTTTGGAACTATGGGATTTGACTCTTTGTAATTTAAAAAAGAACATTGACGTTATATCAGATCCGGAGATGTTCAACTTATATTGTGTGCTTCGCGATCTTTTTAATGCGCTTTCAAATTCAATTTATATGAGAGGTGATAACTTCTTCCGTAAATAATATTGAGGAACGAAAGTAGCTTAAACACGTTAGCCAACTATTTGTTTAATATCCTAATCGTTCTAACTTGTATATAAACATTTTAATATGAGTCTAATGTTTTATTAGTTAGTTATTAGATTTTAAGAAAATATTTGTTATTGAAACTAAAAAAAAAATTAATTTTACTTGTTGTTTTC
>JAQJVL010009017.1:0-17540 GCA_035578905.1 Stictocephala bisonia
ATCACTATCCCATGATGAAATTTTACATACAGGTGCAAAAATAGTATGCCTATAACATACTTTTTTAGAAACAAAATCAAAAGGGGCCTTTTTGAGATTAAAAAAATTTTTTTAAAATTGTTTATAAAAAATGAATGTAATATTGGCATGTTGTATGTCATATAAAAGAGCTTTAAATTCTGAAGAAAATGACACCAATTTTGACTTTCTAGGAGCATTACTGCCTGATTTAACGTAGATTTTAAGTACAAGCGTGACGTCAAAATCAATACTTTTTAGCGTTTTTGACCTTTGATAACTAATAAACTAAGTGCTCAAAAAAATCTAAAATTTTGGATTTTTAATAGTCTTACTGGGTACTATTAGTATACAACAAATCATCAAAATCCAAGAGGTTAAGGTCCAGACCATTGGTTGACTTGATATGGAATGACTCATTTTAGAAAAGAAATATAAAGATTAAATAATATATATAATTCTCCCCACCCCTAAAACTAGGTGTACTAATCCTTTAGATAGTTTGGGGATCGCCGGGATCTTCAGCTCCTCCTAGTGCACCTTCAGGATTGCTGATATGATTATCATAGATATCAGCTTGTGGGTATACAGACGTTTAGAGTGAGTCAGTGAAAGATTCTGCGAGCTTCTGCTGATTCCAGTATTTCCATATTGATTCTTGAAGTTGATGTCTATTTGTGGGTCTAGAGGTTGTTGGGATGAGTCGGGAATCGATGTATCATGACCTTGTTCATACAAAAAAGATTCAGAAGTTGAAGAAATATCGTCGTCATTCTCAGAGTTATGATATTCCTCACCATAAGGAGCAAGATGTTGGGTGGAAACTGTAGTTACTTGTCGATCAGGGTAACGAATATATGCATATTTTTGATTTCCTTCCAAAAATGTTACTTTCTCCACCAATGGGTCGAATTTAGAAGTACGGTTAAAGTGACGAAGAAGAACAGTTCTAGGATTTAAAAGCCACGATGGAGTAGATGAACCATTAGAAGAGCGCCTGGGAAAACTGAACATGTGTTTATGATGAGTGGAATTCGTTGTGGTGCATAGTGGAGATCTAATGGCATTAAGAGCATCTGGTAGAACATCCTCCCATCGAGCGATAGGTAGACCACGATCTTTGAGGGCAAATTGGATAGTCTTCCATATAGTCTCATTGTAACATTCAACTTGCCCATTTCCTTGAGGATTATGTGGAGTTGTCCTACTAGTTACAACGCCAAAAACAGTTAACCAAGC
This sequence comes from Stictocephala bisonia, assembly GCA_035578905.1. Lineage (NCBI taxonomy): Eukaryota > Metazoa > Arthropoda > Insecta > Hemiptera > Membracidae > Stictocephala > Stictocephala bisonia. The sequence goes on from JAQJVL010009017.1 coordinate 1,258, forward strand.
TCTAAATTCTTTAGGCCTGAATCCTGAACCACGATCAGAATGTTTAAATGAAAGAGCACCAAAAACCCCAAACAATTGCTGGAGAGATTTTATTATAGTTGAAGAAGGGGTATTTTGACAGGGAAAGATGAATGGAAAACATGAAAACTCGTCAACTACAGTAAGTATGTACTTATTTTTATTACTAGAAGGAAGAGGTCCTTTAAAATCCAAAATGAATCGCTCGAAAGGTGCTGAAACATTAATGAGGGTACCCTAATGTTTGTAGAATAAAGGTTTAACGTCTGCACAGGTGCTACATGCTGATGTAATACGTCGTACATCTTCCATAGAGAAATGGAGATTCTTACAACGAATCCAGTGGTAGAGTCGTGAGACACCAGGATGAGACAATGATTTGTAGAGATTTACTAAAGTTGTATCTTTGGAAGAGACACTGGATGTTATTAAACATACTCTTGAAAACGCATCAGCAGCTTGATTGTGTCTTCCTGGACGGTGCAAAATATCATAGGAATAACGAGAGAGATCCAACCTAGTGATTTTTTCATTCTTGATGTTACTCTCATGTTTCTTGTCAAACATAAATGCTACAGAGCGTTGATCAGTTACCAGGCGGAAATGTCTGCACATGAGGAATTGTTTCCAATATCGAATAGACTCAACAATGGCATATGCCTCCTTTTCAACAGATGAATGACATTTCTCTGAGTCTGTTAAAGTACGAGAGAAGAAGGCCACTATAGCTGACTAAGAGTAGCAGAATCTACTCTTAATCAGCTATAGCAATCAGAAACTAAGCAATCAGAAGCGTCCGTCTCAACACAAAATGGAATGTCATTGTCAACGCAGACCACAGAAGTGTTTTTCAATGTCTTTCTTAAGATTGTGGAAAGCTGACAGAGCCTCCTCAGAAAGTGGAAAAGAACTTTTATTTAAGCGCTTGATCTTTTCAGCAAAACAGGGTATGAACTTCGAATAGTGAGAGAACATTCCAAGAGCCCTTTTTAAACTAACAGTATCAGTTGGAGGTGGAAACTCCTTCAGAGGTATCAGGCGTCTTGGATCTGGTCTTATGATTCCAGTTAAAACTTTGATTACACAAATGTTACAAAATGTAAACATGAATTATTTTCAATAGAAGTAATGTTCGACTGTAAAACACATGCCTCAGGTACTAATAAACACGTTTGCCTGGTGGCCAAGAGAGGAAGAGAGAGTTAACTGCCACGACTGTTCAAATCATACTGGTTTGGGAACTAAAAGACAGACAACAACCCATCTTCTGTGATAGTCGACGGTGTTACAAGTAGTAGAGGGTCGGAGGCTTGACTGTAACAAATTTATTCACTGGATAAAACTCTTAAGCAATGGATATAAGGGTTTTTTCTATAATCATTTATATGTCAAGTATGTGTGTGTTATTATTTTTTTTAAATAAAAAAACGGTGTTCCTATCTGCAGTTAATACACTTTATTAGTTATTTATCACACATTTCATTACCGATCATAATTAAAAAACCAATAAACTTCTACAAATACCCACCCGCTGACCCATATACGTACAGTGATTATCTGCCCACCCATCCATACACGTACAGTGGTATTGACCCACCCATACACGTACAGTGGTATTGACCCACCCATACACGTACAGTGGTACTGACCCATCCGCCCACCCCTACACGTACAGTGGTATTGTCCCACCTGCCCACCCATACATGTACATTGGTATTGTCCCACCCGCCCACCCATACACGTACATTGGTATTGAATTTTTGTATAAAGAACAAACAATGTTATATTCATATTTTTTTATTCTTAATACGCCGCTTGTCCAGATATGGGCGAATATGGATTTCGAGTGTTGCAAGTAATACATTAATATGAAATGAAGACGCAGAAGTGACAGGTGGCTTTGCGACTTAGGTTTAATCCTAGTGCTTTTTGTTGACAGAAGGTAAAACAAAACCGATACAAGAAACGTGTCTCTGGTGGAATTACAAATTCACAACACCTGTGCCCTTTTGTCAGTTTTTATAAAACCCGCGAAACAGATTACGTAAAAACTGGTAGTAAACGGTTAAAAGAACACCATACTTTGTGCTTACTACTAAGTGATACACGTATAGTGGTACTTACCCAACCACCCGCCCATACACGTACAGTGGTACTGAGGAATACCCACTGTAGTATTCATATACATGTATACTACAGTGGGTATGAAGTTAATGACAAAACTTTGCTATAGTTAATTATTATATTTTAATTACGTCCTTTCTGCGAGAATCACTTAGCAAGTTTGCCAAGTTAATGTTTATTTATTCTAAATATGCGTGAGTGACCTACATCTTCCATTAATTAGTTTCTTTTTTAGCATATGTATGCAAATGTTGAATCTTTATCGGTTTTATGTTAGCAATTTTGGAAAACTGTCAATAGAAACAATTAACAAGTTAACTCAACATGTTGTTATTAAGGCTAGCGTAAACTTACATGACTAACATAACCTAATGAAACATAATCTAATAAACCTAACGGAAATCTAACCTAATTTAACCTAGCAAGAAAAGTATTTGCAAAATCAAATCCAACCGCTTGTATTTGTCTTTGTCCGTACAAAAATAATTTATTTACACATTAGCAAAAAGAACCAAAATGTTTGTCTTTTGTTTCAAACTGGTGACAGGCCTTTGTTTATCTCGACCATTCGGTAGTACAGTAACCAAAGAGAGAAAAAAAAGAAGTCGCATCCAACAGTGCACTGAATGGGTGCCCACCCACCCCCACAGTTTGTACACGTACAGTGGTATTGTCCCACCTGCCCACCCATACATGTACATTGGTATTGTCCCACCCGCCCACCCATACACGTACATTGGTATTGAATTTTTGTATAATGAACAAACAATGTTATATTCATATTTTTTTATTCTTAATGCGCCGCTCGTCCAGATATGGGCGAATATGGATTTCGAGTGTTGCAAGTAATACATTAATATGAAATGAAGACGCAGATGTGACAGGTGGCTTTGTGACTTAGGTTTAATCCTAGTGCTTTTTGTTGACAGAAGGTAAAACAAAACCGATACAAGAAACGTGTCTCTGGTGGAATTACAAATTCACAACACCTGTGTCCTTTTGTCAGTTTTTATAAAACCCGCGAAACAGGTTACGTAAAAACTGGTAGTAAACGGTTAAAAGAACACCATACTTTGTGCTTACTACTAAGTGATACACGTATAGTGGTACTTACCCAACCACCCGCCCATACACGTACGGTGGTACTGAGGAATACCCACTGTAGTATTCATATACATGTATACTACAGTGGGTATGAAGTTAATGACAAAACTTTGCTATAGTTAATTATTATATTTTAATTACGTCCTTTCTGCGAGAATCACTTAGCAAGTTTGCCAAGTTAATGTTTATTTATTCTAAATATGCGTGAGTGACCTACATCTTCCATTAATTAGTTTCTTTTTTAGCATACGTATGCAAATGTTGAATCTTTATCGGTTTTATGTTAGCAATTTTGGAAAACTGTCAATAGAGACAATTAACAAGTTAACTCAACATGTTGTTATTAAGGCTAGCGTAAACTTACATGACTAACGTAACCTAATGAAACATAATCTAATAAACCTAACGGAAATGTAACCTAATTTAACCTAGCAAGAAAAGTATTTGCAAAATCAAATCCAACAGCTTGTATTTGTCTTTGTCCGTACAAAAATAATTTATTTACACATTAGCAAAAAGAACCAAAATGTTTGTCTTTTGTTTCAAACTGGTGACAGGCCTTTGTTTAGCTCGACCATTCGGTAGTACAGTAACCAAAGAGAGAAAAAAAAGAAGTCGCATCCAACAGTGCACTGAATGGGTGCCCACCCACCCCCCCAAATACGTTCAGTGGTGATGGCCCACCCAAATACGTACAGTGGTGATGGCCCACCCAAATACGTACATTGGTGATGGCCTACCCGCCCCCCCCCCCCCAAATACGTACAGTGGTGATGGCCCAACGGCCCACCTAAATACGTACATTGGTGATGGCCCACCCGCCCACCCAAATACGTACAGTGGTGATGGCCTACCCACCCACCCAAATACATACAGTGGTGATGGCCCACCCACCCACCCAAATACGTACAGTGGTAATACCACTGTACGTGTATGGGTGGTGGGTTGGTCAGTATCACTGTACGTGTATGGGTGGTGGGCTGGTAGATACGTGGTTGACCCTATTGTTTCTTCAACATTGTCAAGATACATTAATTCAGCATGAGTGTAGGATGAGTGTGGATGAGTGTACAGTAGCATTGTAAAGCAAAATTCGACATTTAGTTACGGCCTTCTGTGGACTTGTCTGAGGACTGATACGTCTGTCAAACAAGCTCAATCCAGAAATTATCGATGGGCTGCAGAAGAGACAGTCCAAAACATAACCAATGCCACTGAACGTGTATGGGCGGCCGGGAGGGTCAATACCACTGTCCGTGTATGGGCGGGCGGGTGGATCAGTACCACTGTACTTGTATGGGTGGGTCAATGCCACTATACGTGTATGGGCGGGTGGGTGGGCCAATACCAGTACCAATTGGGTTTTGAAAAAGATTTTGTAAAAAGACAATCTCTGTTCTACAAAAAATTATCGGCCTGTCTCAATTTGGCCAGAAAAAATAAATCGTCAATAGATGCGGTTGTAAGGCTAGTAGATAAGGTTGTGGAGGGGTTAGAAAGTCCACGTTAAGTAATTCACATTTAGCTACAAATTCACAATCTGTTAAGTCACGTTGCAGATCTGATACAAATTCAGATATTGATTTGATTTTCTTTTTGGTAGATGTTTAAGAAATAATGTTGTGAAACTACAACACATTTCATAGGCATAAGTAATTGTTTGAAGGATTTTATAAGTTCATCATAAGTCAGTTTATTTATTGGTTTTTCTAGGTCTAAAATTGAGACTAAACTGTTTTAATGAATAGAACCAATTGAGACACACAAAAGTTGGTCTTGTTTTTCCTTTTCACAAACCCGCCCATACACGGACAGGAATACCTCTGTACGTGTATAAGTGGGCGGTTTGGTAAATACCAATGTATGTGCTATTGAATACCTCTGTGCGTGTATGGGTGGGCGGTTTGGTAAATACAAATGTACGTGCATGGGTGGGCAGGTGGGTGAATACCACTTTACGTATACACATACGTGTGGGCGGGTGGGTCATAATCTTGTGCTTACTCTATATTATTTTCATAATGATATAAATACATTTTAAACATTTATATGATTACGGCACATTCACTCATAATTGTTTAGTTTTAAACGAGATTGTTTTGTGACCCACTATTCACTGTCTAGAGATTTAAACAGTAAGTTATTGGAATTCTTTTAAATGTATCTATACGTATATAAATGCCCAACCACACCACTGTACGTGTGTGGTTGGGCAGGTGGGTCAGTACCACTGTATATATTGGACAGTCTTCTTGTTTCTGTATTCAATAATCAATGGTTTTAGTGTAAGAATCCTACACCATAGTCTCTACTCTTCCTATGTTAGTACCACTGCACGTGTATGAGTGGGAGGGTGGGTTAGTACCATTGTATGTGTATGGGTGGGCGGGTGGATAGGTTAGTACCACTGTGTGTGTATGGGCGCGTGGGTGGGTTAGGACCACTGCACGTGTATGGGTGGGTGGGTGGGTAGGTTAGTAGCACTGTGCGTGCATGGTTGGGTGGGTGGTTCATATTTTCACATGTATCCTCTTGTGAATAAGTTGGTTTGTAAAATTTTTCTTATAAAAAAATTGTTTTATACAGTGCTTATAAAGACAGATTTTATCCGAAAAGCCAACTTTTATAAGCTGTAAATAAGATTGATAACATTTGTAACTAACAGTAATTATTGATAATCCAGTTAAATGTTTATTTAAAAAAAATGTTATTTTAAACTATCAGTAATAATTGGTTTTTTATGTAGGCTACCCGCAAGACTGAAATGGTAACAAAAGCATTAAAGAATATTGTTTTTGACATTGAAAAAGTAAATGGTTGTTTGAAACCATTCTTTGGCCGCCAAAGAGAGATTAATAATGGACCTCCACTGAAGATGTCTCCAATAGTGACCAGTGCTTGTACACACGGCTATCGGAATAAGTGTGAGTTTACAATAGGTAAGTAGAGCTTATATAATTACCAAACAAAAGCAAACAGATTTTTTATCGAAGTGGTAGGACTCTTGGCTTTAAAGCTTTACAAAATAAAGCCTTAAAAAATATATCTAAACCTTTTACAGTTCATTAGTATATCCATGAACATAACCTTTAAGTTTTTTAAACTATTTTATTTTGGTAGTCGTAGACATTAAAATTTCAAAAAACAATATTTATTTAGGTATAATAGTTTTACTGGTTTTGTATATATTGAATAATTCATATTAAGATTATTAATTCTGAATCATGATTCCTCAGGGTTTATACAAAAATAGTGATATAAAAAGATATATTACAATAATTTTAGAATGGTTCATCTATCAGAGGCCCAGATGCCATGGGTGTGGAGAAGTTAGTTCTCCAGTTCTCCATGTGGATAGCAGGCCTAGCACCGTTGTCAGCCTCTCCCTTTATTTCCCTCCAAATCCTTATGGTAGTTACTCCTTTACTATAGATTTTGCAAAGATGCATGTGATTGTAATTTACCTGTCTCTGAGGCATTTGCTGCTGCTATAAGAAAGCGACCTCTGTTTCTTTCTTCTATGTGGTTAGCACTCACTGGAAAGCAAGGGGGAGAGTTTCGTCTTTACCTTGTAATGTTCAGTAACATTTGCTAATTAATATTAGCCTGGCTAGTGCCAATCCCCCTCAACTCTACTAGAAATCAAGTTTATAACCCATTACGATTTCACTCACTGTTTTATCTTAAAGGAAGGTTTTAGTTTTCTAACATGAGTTTCATTTCTTTACGTAGCTAATCCATTCTAACAGTTACTCCAACCTACAACAAGGTCCAGATACTCAGCTTAATGTTTATTTGGGTTTTATTAAACAACAGGAATGACATGTTTTCCTGGTAGGGCTACTTAATTTGTTTTGATACGTAAGTATAAAAAATATTACCGCACACTCAGGACAATCATGTAATCTTATTAAGAAGTGGGTACATCTTAAATATATAAATGTTTGTGTGTACTAATACAAAGAAGATGTAAATACTGTAAACAGGTTGTTTCAGTATATCCTAAGTTGAACCGTTTGACATAGGGTGACACAAGAAACTGTAAATTATTTGGTCACATTTAAAATAAAAAGTGACCCAAAAATAAGGGTTAAGATTCAAATCTAGAAAATTTAAAAAAACAACTTAAGTTGTATTATTATACAGACCTAATTTTTAAGGTCTTTAAAGCCTTATAGTTTCGATACAACAATTTTCAAATTATTCCTATCCCTAGAGGGTTTGTAAAAATGTTTGTATTTAAAGTTGATGTTATTGTAAATTTTCTGTACATCACAAGGATATAATATTTTTGTTGAATACTGCTTACAACACATCTTTTCTAATAACAACAAGATCGGGCACTCATCACCCTAGCTTTAAAATGTTTAAAATCAGTTAAATTTTGAGAAATGAAAATAGCCCTAAGTAAAACACTTTTAATAGTACCCTATGCCATGTAGGCATCAAATTAAAGGTCTTTAAAAATCAATCACTTTTTGTATTTATACGAAAATAATAATTTTCTGTAATATTATAGTAGCAAATCCTAAATATATCTTTATTTTCATAAAATGACATAAAAGTCAGTCTAATATTTTTAAATAGCAGAAACTTATAATTTAAAACGTTAACAAAGTTAAATTGTATTTATTATTAGGCTGCTTAGGTTGGGAGTTTTAGATTGTTCATATTTAGGGTTAAATGCATTGAATGTATAAACATTTGATGAAGTAATAGTATAACTTATAACAATTCCCCTGTCCATAATATAAGTATCGTTTTTCTTAAGAAGACATCACTGGTTTTGACAAGTTTCTTTGTTTGTTTAAATATTAGGATTATTTTTAGAAGCATAAGAATAAGAACGTTTATTAACCATTAAATAAATTTTGTACAATAGATGTTGTCATAATACAAGATATTAGAGTTATTTTATTTATTTTGTTGTTGTATAAATACATGTATTTTTTTCTCTAAGATGGATAGTATTTTACTGTCTTATCTCAAAACGATACAATAAGTCTACATAAAATAAAATGAAGAAGTGTTAAGAAATTTATTAATATAAAAGATAGAGTATACATTTAAAATATGATATTCTTAATTGATAAAAATTCTTTGAGTGTATAAAATGGATTATTAATAAGACGTAAGTACAATTTATCTTTGAATTTTTTCTCTGTGTTTTTGTTTATTAAGTTCACAAACTTGTTATATATTTTCAGTGACACAACTACATGACAAGACAAACTTTTACTCAATCTACGGTGTTTTAATTTGGGTATTACTTTTATTTCTAGTATCGTACCCATGTAAAATGCTGTTGAAATCTAAGAGATCCTGGTTTTTAATTAAGTACATGACAGAGTCAAATATATATAAATTTATTACCGTCAAGATTTTGAAGTCAATAAAAATTGGTTTGCAATGCTCTAAAAGCTTATATTTAGACATTAGTCTCAACACTTTTTTCTGTAAAATTAGAATTTCCTGTATTCTACTGCAGTTACCGTAAAGAACAAGCCCGTATCTGAAAACAGATTGGAAAAAGCAAAATATGAAGTTCTTATATAAGGTTGTGGTACAGAAATAAGCAAACGTTTTAGTAGATATATTACTCTCGAGTCTTGAGGTAATGTAATCAATATGTGGGCGCCATGTAAGATTACATATCAACTAGCGAGCCAAAATGTATAAATTTGTTGGCACTGATGCGCAGTATATTGGAAATTGGAATGAACTATTGAGATTAAATACGAAAACGAGATGAAAACACTTGTACTTTGATTACAAATACTGTTTATTCATTCAAAAATAGTGGACTGTATAAAAATGATGAAAATTGAACCAACTATAAAAAAAAAACAACGGCTATACTAAATTTCTAACTTCTCTCAACAATAACAATTGCCTAGCAACAAAAATTATAGAAATATAAAACATATGTTAAATAAAGTTTGGATATAAACATTAAACCTATACACAGAGGTATTAAATAAAAACATTCAACCAAACAAATATTATAATTGTTTCTTTTGTCTGTGTGGGCAGGAATTAATGAGGAGACTGGAGAAAGAACTATTGGTCAACGAGTAGGAACCTATGCGTCCGGTACTGTCGGTGTGGCTCCCATTTACAATTTGCTTCACATTCCTGATCCCATGAAAGATGCCGTTAAGGTAAGTTTAATTTAAAACACAACGGATGGTAAAACTCAACATATTGTGGCAATAGTTTTTCGTTATTTCCAGTTTTATTTATTATTTTCTTATCTAGACAATGGTAGTAAATTGACATAGACTACTTCTATAAAAGCATAAATTTGTTTGCTGTAATTTATATAAAATTATTGATTCCTGTAATATAATTGTAATCCATTTAACTGAAATATTCTAAATTGTAACATGCTCATATTAATTTCATTCTGCCCGACAATACTCAGCTACCAAATCTTTCATAATATAAAAACTTAATTGTTTGTTCCATAAATTATATACTGTATTACTATTAATAATATTTATTATTGTTTGTCGGCACTGTATTTATTATTGTTTGTCGGCACTGGTGGCGCAGTGCTGTAGTGTTTTAATCCAGCTACTTGGGGGCAAAGTGTTAGGGAGATTGTGGGGGTTCCATTCTCGGTCCTCTTAATACCGACACGGCTTCCGCTCAATGGCTGCCATTGACTTGGACACCACTAGAGAAGTCTGGGGTGTCCATTTTGGACGGTAGTTAAGGTTCAGATGTTGTGTTCGGATGAGAACTGAGTGTCAGACTTGTCAGTTAGCTGAAAATCAGACCAAAAGTACCTGGTTCGGATTCCAGCTAAGTCGGACTCAGATAGTAACAAAGACTACACTCGTTCATCTACACTTATCACTCTCATTCACTCCTCATATTTGCCCATATCTCTACGATCGGTGTCTTAGAAATGAATAATAATAATAATGAGTAAATTTGTTTCTGTTATTATGTCCGTTGGTTGTAAGAGGCATAGTGTATAGTTATTCAATAATAGTTAATGATAAACTACAAGCTATGTTTTAGAATTAACCTTTGCTAAATTAAGTTATAATAGTTATATATATATATATATATATATTATATATATATATATATATATATATATATATATATATATATATATATTGTTTAATCTCAGGCGTTTTTAATAAACATTTTGAAGTTTGTATTGTTTATAAGGCTATGCACTAGCCAATTATCTGTCATAATAAATTACTAAGGTTAAGTTAGCCTTTATTTGTAACAAAGACTACATTTTTACATCCAAACTCATCACACTCGTTTACAGTCCGTATTTGTTGTCCACAGTCGTTCACATTCACAATGCATATTTCTCTTAATTCACCATCCCATAATACTTCAGCCAATTTTTAGAAACCCACATTCATCTGACAAATTATATTGAAATTTGGACTCACTTGAGTCTCTCAGTCTTGTGCTGCTATCTTATTAATACTGTTGTGCATTTTTACAATTCCAATTTGCTATATAGTGTACAATTATCATATATTTATTGTATTACAAAGTAAAATTTTTACAGCCAAATAACATTTATTTGTTTAGTTCAACTAAAATGACTGGTCAGAGATATTGGATTTGATAAGACTTAATAAATGTTTCGTTATAAGCTAATTATAAATAAGCAAATCAGCTTTATATAAAATAGTTTAGCTTATTATGTATATTGAAATCAACTAAACACAAAAATGTGTTTGCATGTTGTGTAAGGGGTGAGAGTTGCATCTAACAGGTGGTTTTTGAAAATAAAATTTAAACAATTAGTCTATAAATACTGCTAAGTTTGTCGAAACTTGATTTTGATGTATTGCTAATAGGATTTTGTCATTGGGAAGACAATTTATAAATGTTTGAAAAATTTGGAATACTGTTTTAGAAGAACAAGTTGCATTTTTAACCGAAAATAATAGGAACAGGAGATGGAATAATTTTTTACACTCTAAGGTTTGATTTAGAAATTAAATTACTTTTAAAATCAAATGAATTTGCTTGTTTGTAAGGCAATACTTACTTACTCCCGTGGCTACTCAAATCTAAGGTGATTTTTGGCCTCGCCAACAAGTTGCCTCCACAATCCTCTATCCTCTGCCATTTTGATGTCTCCACCAAGTCTTCTCACTTCCTGTTCCACTTGGTCATCCCATCTTATTCTTGGTCGATCTAGAGGTCACCTTCCTGCTGGTTTCCCCATCCATACCCTTCTTATCATTTTTTTCTTCTTCCCTTCTCTCTAGTATTTGTAAAGAAATGCTAAAGTGTATTACAACAGTTCGTCAAATACATATAAAGGGTCCGGCAGTGAAACGGGAAGATTAAGATATTGCGTGACTGTCGCCAGACCGCTCGAGAGGAGTGGGGGACTCAACCTTGAGCGTCCAGACAGCCGGTATTTTCAGTCGCCATGTTGCGTTGGACGAATGAGCAGCGTGCTTTCGCCGTAAAGGCATTTTATAAAAATGCTGATAGTGCTGTTGGTGCTCAACATGTTTTCCGTCGGGAGTACAATTTGTTACCGCGTGATCCTGTACCTTCGGCGAACGCCATTAACCTGTGGGTAAGAAATTTTGAAGAAATTGCTAGTGTTACCAAGAAACGAGGTGGTAGTGTAAGGACGGCTCGTACTCCTGAGAATGTTAATCGCGTTCGTGAGGCTATAACACGAAGTGCACGAAAATCTGCAAAACGTCACAGTATAGAGCTCGGTCTTAGTGACCGAACCACAAGAAGGATCCTGAAGAATGATCTCCACTTTCATCCATTTAAAATGCAGGTTGTCCAAGCTCTCAAACCTCAAAACTACATTAGCCGAGTACGCTTTTGTCAACAGTTATTAAATTTAATTGATCAAGATGAACAGCTGATCCATAATTTATGGATGAGTGATAAGGCACACTTCCATCTTTGTGGGTATGTCAATAAACAAAACTTTCGGTTTTGGAGTGACAATAACCCACGTAATCTTCACGAAAAGCCACTACATTCACAAAAGGTAACTGTATGGTGCGCAATGTCCTCTCAAGGTGTGGTTGGTCCTTACTTTTTCGAAAGTGAAAACGGTAACACTGTAACAGTTAACTCTGAACGGTATGCTGAGATGTTGGTGAACTGAATAAATAAATGAATAAATGAATAAATGATTTATTTTCCAATTAATAAATATATAAAAAATCAACATGTGCATGGTTTGGAAAATGACTGGCCACGTTTACTAGTACTATGGCCAGTTCTACAAAATATAAAACATTTCAAAAACATAATTTACAATGTGAGTCTAGCTGCATGGAACTTAATAAAATGACATTATAACGCCCCTGTGGTATGTGTGGCATCTTAGGAGCATGACAACATGAAACAGTATTAATGGTAACTAAAAACATATTTACAGTTTAGTACATAATTTATAAGAAATTCTAAAGAAATAAAACGGTATTTTTAACATCTAGTTATATATATGGTACTTATAAATTGTTATATTAATAGAAATTTAATATTTAAATGATGCCTACAAAGTGAATTAATACAATAGAGAAGAACTTATCAAATTTAATTTTTTACAAGTCAATATCACCAATACAATCATTACTGCAAAACATCATTTAGGAACTCTATATTTTGTAGAGAAAAAAGCCAAGCAATAAGATTTTTACAGAATTTTTTCAGATTATTGGTGCTTTTTACCTCATCTGGTAATTGATTGAAGTATTTTGGACCTAAATAATTGAAAGAATGGCGATAAATTGATCTGTTAACTTTAGGCAATCGGTAGTTTCGATTTACGTTAAAGCGAGTCTGATAGTGTAAATTAAATCCCTTATCTCCACTTCTAATAAAAAATAATTTGAGTACTTTGAAAATGAAATGATGCTGAACAGGCAGTATCTTAAGTTGTACAAATAAGGGGAATGAACTATCTCTTGCGTTTTTCTTTAATATTATGCGCAGAAAATAATTCTGAGTGACTCTGAGTTTGTCCATCAAGAATTTGTATGTACCCCCCCAGCAAGCACAGCCATACTGCAATTTTGAATTTATTAGTGCACAATATAAAGATCTAAGAAGCAATGTATTACAAAAGTGTCTTAAAAAATAAAATTTTCTTATTGACAGTCTTAGTGAGTTATTTAACTTGACAATGTGCTGCTCAAAAGTTAGCTTTTCATCAAAGATGATTCCCAAATATTTTATATTTTTAACTTTCTCTAGCGGTACACAATTGCAAAAATCCAGATTACATATCGTGGAATGAAATTTCACAGGGATAGGTATGTTGAAACCAATGAAGTCAAAATTTATGTATTTTGTTTTGTTTACATTTATTTGCATTCCATTAGCTAAGCACCATTCCCTCAAAGTGAGAAGGTCTTTGTTCATTTGTTCACCGATTATGAGTTCATCTTTATGTGCATAAAAAATGGCAATGTCATCAGCAAATGCATTTATTGTACCATTAAATTTTAAGTTTAACAGATCGTTGATAAATATCAAAAATAAAATCGCAGAGGACGCTGATCCTTGCGGGACACCTGCCATGACGACATGTATGCCACTATAAACATTACCAACCTTAACTTGTTGCCTTCGGCCCACAAGAAAGGTTTTAAACCAATTCAATGCAATACCTCTTACACCCACAGCTTCTAGTTTTTGCAAAATAATATCAAAGTCGACCATATCAAAGGCTTTTCTAAAGTCGATATATAATCCTGTAGTTTTTTGCTTTGAGTTTAAATTGTTGTATAGTCTATTCGATACATCCAGAAGTGCATCTTCAGTTGATTTGCCTTTGATAAAACCGTATTGACATGGATTGAAGAAATTTAATTTGATTAGATACTCCTGGAGTCTTTTTATCATTGTTTTCTCAAACAATTTAGAGAAAATGGACAGTAAACTAATTGGTCGTATATTGTCTAATTTAATTGAATTACTATTTTTTTTAATAGGTACTATTGAGCTAAGCTTTAAACTCTCAGGGAAAATTCCCTTACTGAAGCTATTGTTTATGAGAAAGACCAAAACTGGAGCTAGCTCATCAATTACATGTTTCAACAAACGTACATTAATCTTATCAAATCCGGTTGATTTTTTATTCTTAAAACATTTAACAATATTTTTAATTTCAGCTTCATCTGTGGGGGTTATAAAGAATGAATGTTCATAGACACGTAAAGGTCTATGAACTTTGCATTTCCTGCTCTTGACGAACATGTGAATGATCGGACATTATTCCAGCAAGATGGTGTAACTAGCCACACTGCTAACAATTCGATGGACTTGCAGAGATTGGCGTTTCCTGGTCGCTTAATTAGCAGGAATGGTGATATTCCTTAGCCTGCTTGTTTACCAGACTTGTCGGCTGCAGATTTCTTTCTGTAGGGTTATTTAAAACTAAAGGTTTTTGAAGCAAACCCACCTAGAACTAGGGACGAACTGAAGGAGTGAATCCAACAGGAGATCAATGCCATTCCATTGAATATGCTACGCAGAGTCATGGGAGCCTTCACCAAAAGACTTGAAGAATTTGTTCGAAACGAAGGACGCCATCTTAGAGATATAGTTTTCAAAAATGAACATTTTCATATATCCTCATTAATTTCCACTATTATAGATTACATTTATGTAAAAAAGTTGAATAAATATTAATAATTAAGACTTTGAGAGTTTTTCCTAATCTTTCCGTTTCACTGCCGGACCCTGTATAATTTGAATATTTATGAGTTTTCAAGAAAATAAAAAAAGTATTGTTAACTAAGACACATATTTGAAAGTGAATATAGAGAGCTGAAATGGATTTAATGTGCAAATCACCAACACTTCTCAATAGTCACTAAATAAGTGTAATTCATTTAAGGAATTGGGACATTGTTTTACTGCTTACTGTTATAAATTTAAGTACTTATTCATTAATGATTATCAAGGTATTATAACACATATTTGATAATTATGAAAACGGAAACTAAACGTACAGTAAAAGTTCATCATTGTCAGTCCCAGGTCTTGGAAATCTGTCCCATAGAAGAACATCTCATTTCTGTAAGATTGGTCATACCATCAGATGAGCTGTCGAAACCGTTCCTTTTCAAATACTTAGTGGTTAGCAAAGGGGAATACGGCATACCTATGCATGGCTTTGTACTTGCCTGACATCAAGACATTGGCTATCGCTAATCAGCTAATTGGAGAGTGGAGTGTCTCTGCCTTCTTTTTGTATCAAAAGCGTTTGTTATTGCAAATAATAGTGTAATTTTGTTTATATTACTAGTTGTATTTAATAACTTAGCCACAGATGTTATAATTTAACCCTTTCGATGCCGGGCATTTTTTCCCTTGGTATGCGAGAAATGCCGGGGGTATTTTTAGTGAATATGCATAGTTTACGTTATTTTGTTCTAACTTTGTTATTTTTCAATATATTTTCGTAATTATTTTTTGGTTTTTCTTGTTTTGAAATGCTCTTTTTACTACTTATATATTTTCTTAAATAAAATATTGGTTTTAATTTGTAAAATCAACTTTTTTAAAAAATTAAAATTTTTTTTAATTTTTCAATTTTGAAACTTTTTAGACCATACAAAAAAAATACTAGGGCTATAAAAGTGACTTTATTTGAAAGAACATTTAATTACTAACATGCATACCAAATTTCAAAGTCTTACCTAGAAAATCCCAGGATTTATCGTAATTTTTTTCGACAGTACAAAATCAGATATTTGTCACATTTGAGCGATAATTTCAAGTGTGACAAATATATTTCAACAAACGCATATTTAAAAGATGTTTAAAACACTTTTTCTGAGTACTATAATCAATTCTCAACAGATTGGTACCGTATATATGGCATATTAACGAAAATGCCTTATCGAAAAAAAAAATTACGAGCGGTCCGATATATCGGACCGCGGCATTTTTAGCGTAACTACCGCTGTCCGATATATCGGACAGCGGCATCGAAAGGGTTAAATAATAATTTAATTAAAACAGATGTATATCTTTTTAAGAGATTCAATTGATTA
>JAQJVL010009018.1:0-17513 GCA_035578905.1 Stictocephala bisonia
AATGTTTCAGGTAATTGATAGTATCTTTTTTCTTGAAACTCTTAAAATGTATGAAACCTGTAGGTAACATTCCTATCAACAACATATTAAAATATAAATGCGCTAGATGAACAGGGTTTTGCGTAATAACAATGTAAATTTGATGTACAGTGAAAATTATAGTTAAAATTCTGGGATTTTTGTGTTTCAACTAAGATAAAAATTATTAGAACTTTTAATACAATTTTAAAATTCATATGTCATAACGCAAAATCAAACAAGGAAAACAACCTTAAAACTTGGGTGCACATAATTTCTGTGCCGACAGTAGGCCACTTGTAGCGGGCAACATACGTGTGTCCAGGTTGGTCTAAAAGCATTATTTATATGAAAGCATATTACACTATGCCACGAGTTGATACGATCTGTCAACGGTGTTCGGGCTTGAATACATGGCAGTAGCTGACATCAGCGTGGGGCAATGTTGCTAATGAGACCTAACACACTACTAGTAGGACACAAGTGGTTATTAGTTTATTACTGCTCTAAATAATCGCACATTTTTTTTTATAACAATCTAGTTTTAGTAATGATAACTTATGTGACGAAACAAAATGAAAGCTTACAGTTTCTTATGTCTTTGAAAATTATTGTAATATATTGGCCAATTAATAACAATTATAATGACTAATTGTATCAATTATATAAATTACTTTAATTCTCTTAATATTTGGTTGGCATGTATAGTAAATGTAAAACATTAAAGGAAAATTTTGGTCAACTGCTCTGATAAGCATTATTTTTAAATTTAATTTTAAGAGTAACTGACCTTAACCTCAAAAGGTTTTGACCAACTTTTTGTCTGACAGAATTTGTCTACTCTTTTTTGTATTGATGCCAGTTATTTCTGTTTTGATCAGCTCCAAACATCATCAAATGATGTTTTAAAAATGTGAAAACAATTTTTAATTAGTCTGTCATTGTGGGAGAGAGAATAGGTTGTGTTTAATAGTTTCCTTTTAGCTCTGCATATTTTTTTTTTCTAAACTAGAAAAGCAAGTAGAAGTAGTTCATCACTTTTTGATGACATTTTCTTAACTGAGCTCTGAGTTGAGTCAACGTGTTTGGGGTCCAGCAACAAGACACAATGGGTAGAAGCCCGGACACATATAACCCGCCCGGACACATATAACCCGCCACGTGGCTCATTATGGTAGACCTACTCAGTTACACCTTTAAAGGACAGTTGGAAAATCCTAAAAGATCAATCCAAAAATGTCTGATTTACAAAAAGAGGACTACAGACTACTATACTTGAAATTTGTATAATACATATTCTTATATCAAATATTAACTTATATAATAGAAGATAAAACAATTGTTTGGTCTACAACAAAATATTTTATCAAAAGTTTAACTCTAATTGATTACTTCAAAATCTGTGACTGTAAATTTTACTTGTAAATGCAATAATTTATTTGCAAATCTTAGAAAAATATTATTTACACTATCAAACAGGAAAAGCCTAAATGTTTAGCTGATCAACAATTTGTGATGTATAATCATGATCCAAGATCAGCATTGAAATTCATTCCAAGATATTTAACCAAATGAAAATACCAAAGCATTGATGTGTATTGAAAAAAATCATCTTGTATATATATAAACATAAAATGGTGCACAATCACAATATTTTTAGTAATAAAGGAGATATTCTGACTGCTGACTGACTCGTCAATATCAAAAGATACAGGCATGATATTTTGTACTTACATTTGTCTTGGGCCTTAGTTGTGTATTAAGGATTTCCTCAATGTCCTCAAGGATCTGCTCCGCTGAAAGTTAAAAAACTTCTATGAGAAACCAGTAATAGAAATAGGCTGTTAAATATAATCAGATTTTTTCCTAAAGTGGCTGTTCCTGCCTGCTCTCAATAAAATTCGCAAAGTAGGTGATTCCTGTGTTTAAACACTTTAACTTAACAACATAAATAATACGTCTATTAGCCATAGCTAAACGTCGTGTATTGACAGTCTTATTATTTAGTCAAAAAGGGTGGGCTTCTGATAGTTTTTTTTTTTTTTTAATTTTTGTCAATATGCCGTGCATATTCACCTGCATTCTGTATATTATATCTTGACTGCAATAGATCTTCAGATAGTTAGTTCAAATCAGATGAATTCATAGTATAAATACAGATGACAGTGAGTCTTTAGTACTGTGAAATGAATGCAGTTATAGCCGTATTTTAAAGCCGGTGTTGGGGGAATGTCTGTTTTACTAAAAGAAATTTTAAGATGCAACGACGTTTAGACGTGATTAATAGGGGCATGTGATGCGGGGTTTGCTGCACAAGTTTGATGAAGGGGCGAAAGCTCTAAAGCATTATTAGTTACATACACAGATGTATAATAATAAAAAATAATAATACATAGCAAGGTAACTAGAACATAGTTACCGTGGTACATACTATGGGAATCGTCAGTAGACATACATGTGCGCTGTAGACGGCGCATTTCCGTGATTTACATACACCAATGTACTGCAGAAATCGTCATTAAGTAATTGAAGGCGTCCTGTAGACGGCGCATTGTCGTGATTTACTTACACCAACATAACTTGACCCAATCCCACCAAACTAACCTAACGCATAACCGAACCGAACCTAGCCTAACCCAGCTTAAGCCTACCTAACCTGGCTGAACTGATTGAGAACTGTCTTGTGGGTCAGTCCAAATTTATTTTAATAGCTAGTAATAATATTATCATAACCGGTGTTAAACATGCCATTTCAACTGGTCGTGGACCAAGAATATAAGTGAAAGATGGAGCGTTATGAGAATATTTAGCTCTGAGGAGATAAATTCATTGACCTTAGGGACTAATGGATGATCGGTAATCACTCGTAAAGTATCATTACATATTGTATTCCTACTTCATTTGATAATTCTTAACTACATACATCTAGTTATAAGTAGGACAATAAAAATAAAACCTTTCTTATAAGGATACCTAGGAGGACATGTGATGTCCAGGTTATTGCGATTACTATGCATAACTGCTGTAATAATTAACTTAAGTGTACTAAAACTAACATTTCTATCGATTTGCTCAAGCCATAATTTATAAATAAAAAATATATACTTTTAAAACAAAACATTGTACTGTATAAACTCCTCAATGATGAAACCATATATATGTTTTCCCTATTCCAGGAAATAAAATCTACTGTCGGCACAGAAATTATTTGTACCATAGTTTAAAGGCTGTTTATAAAGGGTACTTTACAGAAGCTTACGTAAAATCCAGTCATAATATTGTTTTATTCCTTTATTTAATTGTGCGTTCTGAAATGTACATTTACAATTTTTATTATAAATTTTAATAATTTTTACCCTAGTTGGAATAAAAAAGTACCGGAATTTTACGGACGTTTTCGCTGTTCATCAGCTGTACACTCATTTCTAAAAATACGTTAATATGTCGCATTGATGTTTCAATACATGGTTGAAAGAAATGTTTCCTTAAGTTTAAAAATAATTTCAGAATTTTAAGTTTTCAATAAAAAAGTTCTTATCAATTACCGGAACTAACATTTCTTTGGCTTGTGTAAAATTAATTACTTGGTCACTTTGTAATGAAATGTATAGTTACGATACATTACTTTGTAACGATTGTTAATTGTTTCATTATACGAGTAATTATTTTAGAGAATTGTATTTAGAAAATGTTAAATATTGTAAGAACTGAGAGATTTAGGTGTTTGGTTCTTTTACCAAAAGTTTTCGATATAAATTCTCCAAGTTTTGAGAAAAATTCAGAATCTTCCCCTTTCAAATAAAAAAGTAGTTTTTTCCCATATAAATTAGCTAAATAACCAGTATATTCACGTTTGTTAATTTCCTGTCAATTTCATGCGACATGTTTTCTGAAGTCAACATGTTTGGTGAGCCTTACCTGTTCAGATGTCCTGGTTTAGAGGGTTCTAATTGGTTGGTTTAGCTTCTAGAGTCAAGGTAAGTCCGTTGGTGGAAGGGTTGCGAGCGTTCCGTCAGTTTGAAGATTTCTTTCGTTAAGTGACCACGTTTGATCTCCTCGGCGATTTTAACCGTATTCGGTGTTCTTTCCGGTACGGCAATTTCTCTTGTTCGCGTGTGAGTGACAGAGTGTATGCCGGTCGAGCTTTGTTGTGGTCACGTTTGGGATTTAAACCTCCAGGACAGCTACATCTCCCGGAGGCAATTTTGAAATTTTCAATTTAAAGGCAATTTTATAGCAATTTGCAATCTAAATCAATTTTGCAATTTAAACAATTTGCAATTTTAAAGCAATTTTCAATTTTTAAAGAATTTACAATTTATTACAATTTCGAATTTTGAATATATTGATTTAATAGTTTATAGAAATTTATTGAAAAAGTTAAATTAATAAAAAAAGGTTCTGGTCTGAAGATATTTAATTTATTATTTTGGAAGAGTTGTTTTAATTTATTTGTGTTGCATTAAGTCCATAAAAGAAGAGATTTTTATTTTCGTTTTTATTATTATTTTAAGAAGAAAACCAGTTTAATTTGTTGAAGTTAATTTATAAGAAGAAAAATAAACAAAAATTTTTATCATAGAAGAAGTTTCATTTTAATCTCTCATTTAAGTTGTTCAACATATCAAAAATAAATAGTAGCTCTAATTAAGGCTACAACTTTTATATGCTTAAGTAAATGCAGTGTTTTTAAATTGATATAAATCGTTTCAAACTGACCAATTTAAAGTAATTTTTAATAGATTTAAATCAAATTAAAACCACTGCATTTACTATTATGAATGAAAGGAATGTACCAGAACTATGTGTATCTTAAGGATTACAACGTGACCAAGTAATTGATTTTACAAACTCTAGAAGCCAAGAAAACATTGTTTTAGGAAATTGATAAGAACATTTTTCTTCAAGAGTTCAAATTCTTAAAATAATGAAATTTATCGAAAACCTTCTTGTTAACCAGGTATTGAAATATGGTTGCGATAAACTAACTTTTTATTTAGAAATGAAATTGAAAGTTGATACACAGTGAAAACTAGTTAACATTCCGGCACTTTTTTTGTTCCAACTAGGATACAAATTATTAAAACTTACAATAATTTAAAAATCCACATGTCATAACGCACAACTGAACTAGGAAAACAATGGTGAGATTGAACTTTCATAGGCCTCTTACTAACTATAGTAAGTAAGAGTATACTTTAAAGTATATTCTGTGTATAAAGAATATATATTTTAAGTATATACTGGTATATACGGTATAGGAGTATGTAAAGATAAGTTAAGTCATTTAAAATAAATTATATACCTTGTGATTGGTAGGATCACAAAAATCTTTATATAATTTTAATACAAATCTATTGATAACTTAAGGTTTGTTGTGTTCCTATTATTATAAATAATGAACACAATTTTATAACAGATATTCGTCGAAGAAAATTTATTCTAATTTCCCATTTTTCGAAGCAAGTGTTCTACAAGTGCCACATGTTCAGCTACACACATATTTAGTCGACGCCTCATTGACTGTCTTATTCTTTCGACAAATCCTGGGATCCGTCTTATTTGTAGGAATCCACCAATTATCCTTCGCCGTAGACCTTCCTCTGTGTCTGTTGGTGCACCATAAAGTGGTGGGTTTAGATCCGAGGGTCGAGCTGGCCATGCCTGAGGCCCCCTCGTCCAATCAATCCACTTATCTTCAAAATGACTATTCAAGAACTGGCGAACATCACTGCTAAAATGACATGGGGCACTATCACGCGTGTATCACGCGTGCCTTATTTATTAGGCATTATCTTCCATGTGAATTGGCAAAAATATTGTAATTTTACATTATTCTAAATGACTATTCAAGAACTGGCGAACATCACTGCTAAAATGACATGGGGCACTATCACGCGTGCCTTATTTATAAGGCATTATCTTCCATGTGAATTGGCAAAAATATTGTAATTTTACATTATTCTAAATGACTATTCAAGAACTGGCGAACATCACTGCTAAAATGACATGGGGCACTATCACGCGTGTATCACGTGTGCCTTATTTATAAGGCATTATCTTCCATGTGAATTGGCAAAAATATTGTAATTTTACATTATTCTAAATGACTATTCAAGAACTGGCGAACATCACTGCTAAAATGACATGGGGCACTATCACGTGTGCCTTATTTATAAGGCATTATCTTCCATGTGAATTGGCAAAAATATTGTAATTTTACATTATTCTAAATGCCTATTCAAGAACTGGCGAACATCACTGCTAAAATGACATGGGGCACTATCACGCGTGCCTTATTTATAAGGGATTATCTTCCATGTGAATTGGCAAAAATATTGTAATTTTACATTATTCTAAAGTGTAAGTGTATTGAACAACATCCATATAATGCAGTAAAATAAAAGTGTTATTTTATTTTATTAGTTTTATTTTAGTTATTACCAACACTCCAGTAATAGTAGGTTGAAAAAAGAATTAAGGGTTTTAATTATATATATTATATATTACAATTATATAAAAATGATTTGTTTTGTATAATATTGATAAACATAATGGCTTGTAAGATATTTGGAGTGAACCATTATAAATGGCCACCATTTTGAAATGAGTAAAGATAATTTAATGGCTATTTTTGTTCTGTTTATTTAAGTTAATGTAAATCAGTGTGCTAAGTTCCCAATCCCAGTAAGTAAACTAAACTGTCATAGGGTTATTATTTCCTTTATGAAATCACAAAAGACAGATGGACATTAAACTGAGTGGAATTAGGAAATCCTTTATCCTTCATAGTTTGCTCTAAGTCAGTTGTAGAATCCAAAAACCAACAGCCAGGACACCTTTTTCGTGACAGCGTGTATAAAAACAAGCACATGTAGGCATAAGCTCTGTATTAAATAAGTTTTTACACTCCACTTTTTGTGAAAAAAAAACTTTTCACTATTTAACAACTCAACTGCAACGCCATAAAATTGTTGTAACAGAAGTATTCTTCCGATTCCAAAACATAAAACAAGTTTTTCACCAAACATCTCTTATACAGTGGTAACATATTCTACAATACACTACCGGACGAGCTTAGGGCTGGTATTGGTCGCAGGTCTTTTGGTAATGCCTTGCAGAACTACCTGCAAGCGTTACTGCAGCGTCAGGGAGTATCTCTCAAGCTAAGCTCATGCTTATACTAATGTTAGACATAAGTGTATATAATAAGTAGCTATGCAATTATTTTATTGTTTACTTATTTTTTAAATCCATTTTGTGTACTAAACAAAAGAGGAAATTGTGACGCTATTATGCAGTTGTGTAACGGTTTTTCTAAATAAAGATGTTTTTGATTTGATTTGAACCTTACAACATTCACTTGATAACAAAATAAATCTGTATGTAACAGACAACTAGGACTATAGGTATTTCAGAATGTAGAAGGAGCCAAACAAGACACAATTTAGGGGAGTTTAATTTGGGATCATATATCTTCTGAAATGGAAAGGACTTTGTTTTATTTAACAGCTGGAATCAAAACAAACACAGCCCCAAGATCCTGTAGACAATCGGCAGGGGTGTTTGTTGAGTCAAGCTGGGGACACCTGGCGGCGGCGCCGGAAAGGGAAGTGGTGACACCGCTAATGGATTATGACTTAACCAAACAACCTTCGGACAGATCACTTTGGCATATATCTCCCATTTGCCTCCTAAATATTGATCTCATCTCTGACGTCTATTTAAATTTATAAGATGTATTCCATATTGCTAATTAGGTTTAAATGTGGACGCTCCCCATTCTATCAGATAACGTTCTCACTTTAACTGATACCGGAACCGGAAAGGGTGGGGAGGTAACAAGTACTTGTCACCAGGGAGTAATCCAATTATTTTCCAATATCTCTACGTATCCGAATGTCCCACCCCGGCAAGTTGAACATCGATTAAGGTTAGAACTTATCAAGTATGCTTTTTTAAGTTTTCAGAAGTGAGTCATTTACATCACAACGCAAATTTTAATAGAGCAGTATTAAATTAATAAATATCTAAAAACAGTTCAATGTAAAACCAAAATATCAAAGCGCCTACTTTGTCTTATGTCAATCGTAATAATTGTTATGACGAGAATTAGGCAGAATCGTCCGTTAAACATAACATTTTATGTGTGATTACTACATTAATTTATAATTACTTAAACATTTGTCGTGTAATAAATGATTAAGGTCTTACAATATGTATAACTAGAATTGGTAAAGCACCTTAAATTGTATTGCCTGTTTTCTGTCTTGAAGGCATGAGTACCAACAGTAGAACATATTTTACAAACACTCAATATATTTATTTATTCTTAGCACATCGATTATAAAGATATGGGCAAATGTGGATTTCGACTGAATGTGATGATTTTAAATGATAG
The DNA here is from genome assembly GCA_035578905.1 of Stictocephala bisonia. NCBI lineage: Eukaryota > Metazoa > Arthropoda > Insecta > Hemiptera > Membracidae > Stictocephala > Stictocephala bisonia. Next base: position 8,420 of record JAQJVL010009018.1, read on the forward strand.
AATTTAGTCATTGTTACAAACTGTGGCCGACTATTCCTTAGAACCACATGTGCAGTTCAATATACCAATATCAATACCACTGTAAGTATATGGTAGGGCGGGTGGGTCAATACCACTGTACGTGTATGGTTGGGCGGGTGGGTCAATACCACGTTACGTGTATGGGTGGGCGGGTGGGTCAATACCACTGTACGTGTATGGTTGGGCGGGTGGGTCAATACCACGTTACGTGTATGGGTGGGCGGGTGGGTCAATACCACTGTACGTGTATGGTTGGGCGGGTGGGTCAATACCACGTTACGTGTATGGGTGGGCGGGTGGGTCAATACCACGTTACGTGTATGGGTGGGCGGGTGGGTCAATACCACTGTACGTGTATGGTTGGGCGGGTGGGTCAATACCACGTTACGTGTATGGGTGGGCGGGTGGGTCAATACCACTGTACGTGTATGGTTGGACGGGTGGGTCAATTAAATTATTAATCAATAGGCCAATGACAAACAGCCGGTAGTTATCAGTTGATCCCTTTATAAATGTATTTTGGCTCTGATTAGGATTGAATTGAGAACCTTTAGCTTATGAACCTTGGATTTATATCCATCTAAGCTACCATATCTTAACATGACATCATGCGTCAATACGTAGAACTGTCTCTTAGATCGTAAAATATATGTTCTGTTCTCAATTAAATTTAATATTGACTGGACTAGTGTAGGTTGTTTTTTTACAACGTAAAAAAGTTGTTTTTACAGTATATCAATGAGTAGAGTTTCTAAAGCTGTTTATCAAGCACAGTGTTTTCTCATACCCCCATCTAAAAAAACCATTCCCGGAGGAACGTTATATTTTAACAAATACCAATAAATAAAACGAATGTACGAAATCAATTGAGGCTTACTTGTTATTTTGCATATTTCTTAGTTTTAGTGTAGGAATTAGGATAATTTGAATATCCTACTTTACGGTATAAAAATTATGTATTTAAAATTTGCATTGTTTTACGAGAAAAATAATAAAATACAAATGTTTAGCTGCTAATCTTAATTATATTACGGTAGCCTACAGTTAATTTTTTGAATTTTTTTACAATTTACAGAGACAAATTATGTTTGCAAACTGATACACTACAATGTAGTAGTAAAATAGTTTTAAACGTATTCCAATAACAACATCCTTACATTGAAATGTAACAATCGTAACAGTTCAACTTCATTGTATTTTTAATTTAATAAATATGTACATTTTATTAATGGTACAAACTACTTATTTCATTTTTTAATAAACAAACTAAATTCCTTTTACCAGTTGTGTGTACGAGACAGCACTATCTGTTGCAGTGTATACTTGTAAGGTTTACTTGAGAAGAAGACAGTTAAGTTAACAAAGAGACAGCGCCCTTGGCAACCAGTGACCTTGCTGATAGGAATGATAACCTTGAAGCGCCAACGCTGGGTGTATAGACTATCGAACCCGTAAGCCTACATTTCTGTTCGTGGATTCTATACTCAGTTGAAATTCCAAATTCAAAGTTCTTTATATTATTTTGGATAGCCCACAACTGACTACAGAGAAAGGAAGTTGCCAAACACTCGGAGAAGGTATGATCGATCCTTTATTTAATATATATTTAGTATTAAGGGTGGCTATATATTCTGTAAGTATACAACTGAAATTGCAGTGAAAGAGTTCAGGGATGACTTTTGGCAGTACCTCCAATATCATGGTCCAAAATGTTCAATATTTAATGAGTGGCCAGAATTAAGTAATTCGTAGGAACTCGTATGGTTGACTGCATGAGAATGGTTAGTTTAGACTGCCGGAAAGACTTCTCATCCTCTTTCGTTCAGTGAGGATCCCGAACACTTTCTAGCTTCGTAACTCTGTCCTTTTTCCAGTTGTCTTGTTTATAATCAGTAGTACGTCTTGGTTGTTTTGGTTGGCTGCTGGCATAGCTGGAAGAACACAAGTGAGAAATTCAGCTACCAAAATCTTTGTTCGTTTAGCACCACCCAGAGGATTGCTGTGGGCGTGAACAATATCATACCTCACTAGTTCAACTATGGATCACATAGTTAATGATTGCCCATTGCGTTCTTTTCAGGGGGATTAGCTGTTGGTGATTCAATCGGAGAAGCAGGTGTTGAGTGGTTACGAAACCTGGATTTAGCTCTGAGACGAGAGATAAACATTTCAACTCTAAGACACAAGCACTTTTTCTGTATATTTTATTTAGATATTGTTTATTAGTCTAATCTGTCATCTTTATTAGTTTGGTAGGTGGCCTATGAAAGCCATGCGATATATATATATATATATATATATATATATATATATATATATATATATATATATATATATATATATATATATATATAACGTGGAGGTACGTTGAAATAAAATAAAATAAAATTAACATTTAATTGCATTACAATTTCATGAACTGGAATTACAAGTTCGACGATAGCCTTATGCAAATAGAATTAAAGCCGACGTTGCGACTTGCAACTCCGCATTGTCTGGCTTAGGACCATTTTCATGCGGTAAACTCTAGTATTAACGGTACAATAAGCCAGCTATATTGAGTAATGATAGCTTGGATGTGTACATTGTATCCAAGTTGCTGGGACATTTGGAATAATCATTCACTTTTGTACCGTGGCTGCTGCCTATAAAAGAATCGAATAAAATTTGGACAAAAGGATTGAAGGAGAGAGTAAAACAAAGATCTCAAAGCTTATGTTAGTCTTAAAACTGTAAATACGAATCAGCGAAATTGTGGAAAAGTGGATGGTTTTAGTGAACTATTACGCCATAAAATCACATATAATTGTTTAAGTACCAAATGAAAATAGAATTGTATTAAAATTTGTTGAATAGTCGGCACTGGTGGCGCAGTGATGTAACTCAGCTACTTGGGGACAAGTGTTTGGGAGATTGTAGGCGATAAGTTCCATGCTCGGTTCTCTTAATACCGACACGGCGTCCGCTCAGTGGTTGTCACAACGTAGACACTACTAGAGAAGTCTGGAGTGTCCGTGTTGAATGGTAGTCAAGGTTCGGATGTTGTGTAGGGGAGATAACTGAGTGTCAGACTTGTCAGTTAGCTAAAAATCAGACCAACACTACGTGGTTCGGATTCCACGTAAAGCTGTAGGTCCCCTAGTTGCCCTGGCTATTGGGCTATTAATAAATAGTCCTTTCTGAGCTAAGCCGAACTCAGATAGTAACAATGACTACACTCGTTCATCTACACTCATCACACTCATTCACTCCTCATATTCGCCCATATCTCTACGATCGGCGTCTTAGAGATGAATAATGAATAGATGAATAGATATTGGGAAATCGAACATAAATTGCTCGAAGTACATTAAACTTATCTACAACAATTTAACAATCACTCCCACAGGGTCAAGTCAATGTGCTGGGAAGGGAAAACATTGGGCGAAACATTGAGGAGCAGAGCCGTTAGGGAGGGACAGACAGATGATAAGGGACCGTGACCTTCTGCTATCAGCAAGGGTCAGCTGGCAAAGGCCTCGGGGTAGATATCATCCTGCCGCCTGGCGACATGCGAACATAGCTGTACAATTTTTAACGATAGTACAAATAGATAAGTACTAAATGGTAAATCCATATAGATTTCTTATTTACACAAAATGCTTCAACATAAACCTAAAAACAAACATGAATAGCATATTATACGTATGTACTAGGCCTATACTGGATATACAACAGTACCGTATATTCATGAATTTTTAAATATATGGGTATAATAATACATCGTAGTTACAAAACCTCAGCATTATTTACAAAATCCACGCTACAAAACAACAACCTTATTTTACACTCTAACTTGTGTGTTCGTTTCCAACTCAGCTAGCAGTACACTCTCGCCGAGGGGTCTCGCTGAGAAATTCGTGCGAGGCTCTCGTCCCGATCGCGCACTGCGAGTTAACCAAGTTCACTCTCGCATTCCCTCGCCTTGTCTCGGCCTCGGCCTCACTCGTGCCTTGTATTTTCCACAACAAACAAGATGGAGGTGAACTGTGATATTGAAGTTGCAGCTATTTCTTTAATTTGTGCTCTTTCTTACCACAGTTTCTGTATTGACGTTCCCGACTACATCAAAAGCTGGCGCCAAGAAGTCTTCCATGTACCTGTACGCGAACCACACCGGCTGGTACATGTCTTCAACACCAGCTCCAGACCTTATCGAGGCTCTCTTCTTCCGAAGGTGGCCTCGAAATGTCACCATTAAGGAGTCTTTCTTTTTCTTCAGCTCAGGAACTGGTCGATGAAGCTTCTCACTTAATCGAGACCAAGCATCCGTTAACTTGCGTTTGTCCTTATGTTGTCCATTGGATGGATCCCACAGCACTGGTTCACTGTGATATGCTTCCAGAAACTTAAGCGTGAATTCGTTCGACCACTCCATGACAATACACAAAGTAGGTCTACACAAAATACACTAAAAACACAAAGTGAAAAATATCCAAACGTTCAGAGTGCGGACGAGAGTGTACTGGGGCGGTCTCGCGCTCGGCCCTCGGGTAAGCTCGGGTCCTTTGACTCGTGTCAAAAAACCGACAATAAATGGAGGCAAGGCGAGGCCGAGGCATGGCGAGGCGAGGTAGAACGAGACAAGCCGAGCGCACCAAGTACACTCTCGCGCTCGCCTGCTCTCGGCATGTCTCGGCGAGAGTGTACTGCTAGCATAAATGTTTGGTATTTCAATAACCGGAACCCTTTGTAACCAATTAAACTTAAACTATGTTCAATGTAACCACAGTCGTGAATTTATTATTATTCATTATTGAGACTCCAATGGTAGAGATGAGAAAGGACGATTAGGCGTGATGAGTGTAGATGAACGTGTGAACTCATTTTTACCAAATAAGGTTGATTGTTCCTTAGAAACAGCCCAATCAATAGCCTATAGCCAGGGCAACTCAGGCATTTAAATATTTAAGTGTAATCTGAACCACATAGTAGTAGTCTGAATTTTAGCTAACTGACAAGACTAAACTCAGTTCTCTATACTACAAAAACATCTAAACCTTCACTATTCCATCCAAACACAGACACCCCATACTTCTCTAGTAGCGTCCACATCGATGGCAACCATTAAGCGGAAGCCATGTCAGTGTTAAGAGAACCGAGTGTAGAATCTATCACCTATAATCTCCAAAACACGTTGTCCCAAACTAGCTGGACACTACATCACTAGTGCCGACAAACTAATAGTAGTTTTAAGAAAAATACATGGTGTTTGAAAAGTGTGGAGTCAAACTTCAGGAAATTATTTTAAAAAATAAACAAAAACGTTTATCCTATTCAGATGTGTCTTATCTCGCTTAGTTTTGCGTCTGTCTGCATGTGTCTTCTTTAAAAAAATACCATACCTCCTAAACAGTATTAGCTATCTATAGTTTTGAAACTTGACACGAATAATGAACTTCACACCACGTAATATACTCTAAAAATATAAAATAATATTTCTACTCATTTCAAAATAGCAGCCATTTAAACATTTTAATGCTAAATTTCATGAAAAACAAATCAAAAACAAAAAATTTTTACGATACCTAATGTTTAGCTTAAAATGAGGCAAATCTGTTGGTACCTCATTTATTATAATCGGACAATAAATAACTGAGAAAATTTAATTTTTCTGTGATTGTGCAAAATTTGACTGGTGCTTTGTTCAAGACAATAGACACAAGTATACTTGTAACAAATGAGGTATCAAAAGATTTGTTTCTTTTAAAGCTAAATATTAGGTATCGGAACAACTTTTTGTTTTTTTATTTGGTTTTCATGAAATTTAGCATTAAAATGTTTAAACGACCACCATTTTGAAACGGGTAAAATATTATTTAATTTTTTTTAGAGTATATTAGGTTTTGTGAAGTTCAATATTCGTGTCAAGTTTCAAAACTATAGCTAATGGCGTTTAGGAGATAAGGTATTTTTTTAAACGCACATACAGACAGAAAGACGCCAAACTAAGCGAATAATACACATATTAATAGGAACCTTTTTGTTTATTTTTTCCTATTTAATCGTTTACTGAAGTTTTTCCCCACACTTTTCAAACACCCTGTACAACTAGAGAGATGTCCTGTGTTGTGACATACGCATTTACTGTCAACTATACGAGCTGATACAACAGGTGGTTATCTGTTCCCTGGAGGATGACTGATGTGATTAACCAATGTTTGTCATCAACTAACACCTAAAGCTCATCCGACGTACAACATTTCGAACGTAAGGGGCGTATGCAACACAACGTTTTTTTCGACAACCCTCAGCCCATCCACTTACACATGATGATAGGCCTAAGAAATGTGCCAGTTTTTTTTTCAATTTCACTCGCCAGTTCACTTGGGCATGCATGCAAGAATGTGCGTGAGCTTAAAGGATAATTTGTTACATTAAAGGCCTGTGATGGCCTTTAATGTAATTTTATTGGGTAGTTACACAAATTACCCAATAAAATTACAAATTCAAGTTAAAAACAATGAAAGAAAACGTTGTTAAAAATACATAAATATATAAAAATATATAAATCGGAAGAATTCTGTAGATGAAATGTTTATCAAAGTCTTACTCTAAATAGTTTATATACAGAGTGTTCAAAAAGTCTGGAAACTCCTTAATGTTTATTACATAATATTAATAAGCACAGAACAATGAAACTCCAGGATTACGTCCTCACTGTAGTCAGTGACTTTTTGGCCAATTTCAACTGTCCTTTTTCGCTTTGAGGGGACATCCTGTATAGGAAGTCTGAAAAATCTTAAATGTAAGAATAGGTCGAGTTACCTCATTTTAAATTCCACCGTTAAACGAACATATTGCCGAATAAAAAAGGACTATTCGTTTGGAAAAAGCAGCCTCTCAAAGTTCCAATGAGGCAAAACATTGAGAGACTGATATAAATATGCTATTTCCAAACGAATAGTCCTTTTTCAGTCGGCAATATGTTCGTTTAACGATGGCATTTAAAATGAGGTAACTCGACCTGAAATGAAATGAAATGAAAAATCTATTTATTTCCTCCTTATAACATATAAACAGAAATATATTACAAAAATACATGAAATTGGTTCCCCACATGGGCGGCTGCCTGTGTGTGGGGAAACGAGTCCAGAACAGTCGGAATGTTGTCGGCCACTACTACTAAATAGCATAAAGAACAATATAACTTAAAACTAGTTTGATATAAAAGAATATCATATATATGCATGCGCAATAAGAAGGGACAAATAATCAATTAATATTTATTGTATCAGGAGACTTCACACCCACTCACCTACCATACAAACACACATTCACATCACATTTGCACTTACTCACATCACTCCCCTCATTTCACACACACAGACGCACCCTAACAAAAGCACACACTTACACACACACACCCACACAAGCACAACGCAGACATGCATAAGCATAACGCAGACCTATTCTTACATTTAAGATTTTTCAGACTTCCTACACAAGATGTCACCTCAAAGCGAAAAAGGATAGTTGAAATTGGCCAAAAGTCAGTAACTGCAGTGAGGGCGTAATCCTGGAGTTTCATTATTCTATGTTTATTAATATAATAAATATTAATGTGTTATCAGACTTTTTGAACACCCGGTATAAAAATTTGTATTCATCGTCTAGTGTCAAAAATACAACAACAACAATAATAATAATAATTATTATTATTAGGAAAGTAAATTGAAAACGAGATTCTTAGGTAGTAGGCAACACTGACGACCTAACATAGCTTAATTTTTGATTGATTCACCAACCGATTCTTGAAATTGTAGGGCCTACTCCTATCTTCAAGGAAACAGAAGAGAGCTTTTCACTAATCTATAGAAGCGTTATCCAATATGCGTACTAAAAAGTAGGGACAACCTAAAATCAAACATTTTTTACAGACAAATACAAAAATAAGGTTCTGATCAAGGTTCTTTCCTAACATTGTTACTGTGTCTAAACATGTATTTAAAAATAAGCTATATAATTTATTACCTCATTTATATAGCTTAGAGGACTTTATTACTGTAAATGATCCCGCATTGAAAAAGATTCCATGAATTTTAACATGACATTCATGTTTAAAAACTTTCCCTAGGAAAAAAACGTAACTTCCCAAACTTGATATGACGATCTTATGAATGGTGTAGTAATGTGTACAGGACATACATTTGTATATATTGACTATCTTTGTGGTTCCATTTGTACCGACTTTAACTATAATATTCTAACATGATAATAATCAAAGCTTCTTAATAGTTTAATTTCCGGGATCTCACGTACTTCCGGATAGGAACGACTCTCGTATTTATGTAAAATATGCTGTATCTTAAGCAAAGTTCACACAAATAGAAGAGTTTTTATGATTATATTGTCTTTTAATTAATGAATTAGTCGACTTACTACTACAAACAAGTTTAACCATAAACAACCTTACTTACTTACTTACTACTGTGGCCACTCAAATCCAAGGTGATTTTTGGCCTCGCCAACAAGTTGCCTCCACAATCCTCTATCCTCTGCCATTTCGATGTCTCCATCAAGACTTCTCACATCCTGTTCCACTTGGTCATCCCATCTTATTCTTGGTCCTCCTAGAGGTCACCTTCCTGCTGGTTTCCCCCTGCTGGTTTCTTCTTATCATTTTTTCTTCTTCCCTTCTCCTCAAATGACCAAGCCATCTTATTCTTTTGCTTCTAACCACCGCCACAATATCAGGTCTCTTGTACAGTTCTCTAAGCTCTCTGTTCTTTTTCATTCTCCGCACTTCTGATTCATAGGTAGGTCCATATATTCTTCTTAATATTTTGTTTTCAAATGTAATCAATCTTTTTTTGTTATACATTGTTTGTTATACACCTCACATCCATACAATAAAACAGGTTGTATAATAGCTATATACATTCTTATTTTTGTGGGTCTTGACAGTGGTTTACTTTTGAATAGCTTCAGGAGACCAGTAGCATCTATTTACTGCATTAATTATGACTTGTATTTCCTCTTCCATTTTATTTTGGTTAATCAAAGTAACTCCCAGATACTTTAACTCTTCAGT